>PVJL010004637.1:0-125307 GCA_004026885.1 Lyroderma lyra
CCAGAGTTCCTTTTTCTCCACACCCTCTCCAGCACTTGTTATTCCTTGTCTTGTTGATAACAGCCATTCTCACAGGTGTGAGGTGGTATCTCATCGTGGTTTTGATTTGCATTTCCCTGATAGCTAATGAGGATGAGCATTTTTTCATATGTCTGCTGGCCATTTGTATTTCTTCGTGGGAGAAGTGTCTGTTTAGCTCTTCTGCCCACTTTTTAATTGGGTTGTTTGTTTTTTTGTTGTTAAGTCTTATTAGTTCTTTATATATTTTAGATATTAGACCCTTATCTGATGCATTATTTGCAAATATTTTCTCCCACTCAGTTGGCTGTCGCTTTGCCTTGTTGATGGTTTCTTTTGCTGTGCAGAAGCTTTTTAGTTTGATATAGTCCCATTCATTTATTTTTGCTTTTACTTCCCTTGCCTTTGAGGACAGGTAGAACCTTCCTAACCTTTGTTAAAGCTCTGATTTTAAGGGAAGGAGAGTTTAAATAATTTGAAGAGAAAGATTTGTACAAATTAGTCCATCAAGCAAAGTTACTGAATTCTAGTTTGCAATAAAATTTTACCTGTTTGGATAGAGCATCATAAACTGTTAGGCTGAATGAGATCACAGACATGATCTAGTCTGAGACATGTGTTTTAGGGAAGAGGAAGCTGAATGGGTCATGCCTTACCAAGAGGTATTTCCTGACCTAGCTTCTGTCTGCTTTCCCTCCTTTCCCTGGCAGTACCTAACAAGACTCTGCTTCTCCCAAAATATTTCCCCCATTTCACGGCCAGTTCAGTCTACTCTGCTATTTGCTTTCGGTGAACTACTTTGAATTTCCCCACCATAGCACACCACTATAATGTCCTCCTTTACTTGTTTGTATTTGCCAACTCGTCTGTAAGCAGCAGGAAGATAGAGGTTGTGTTTCGCCATTTAACAAACACAGACCGTACCTGTTATGTAGTAAGAACTTAGGTGTTTTTTTGTATGAAAGACAAATATTTGTTTCTATGAAATGACCAAGAATGCATGTGAATTTAACATGGATAGTTCTTTTTTTCAGAATAATAAAGGTATGCATTGAATGATTGTTCAAAATTTAGAAACCCAAGCCAATAAATTACTGTGAAACGATTGCCCTGAGAAATACATTTTGATAATTTTAGCTCATTAGACGTATTTATAACTTGTTATATTGATAACTTTGAAGAAATAACAGCAGATCCTAGTTTTAATCATAAAAGGCAGCTATCTGAAACTTTCTTCTCTTATTTTAAAAAATGGAGGTTATTTGTTGTTGTGATCATGTCTTATGGTTGCAGATTCTGGTACTGCAGTTTTATGTGTGACGTAATTCACTGAAAGCTGCTCTTTTTATTTGTTTTGTACAATGACCAACTACTCCAAATCTAATTTCTCGCTGTTTCATTTACTTGACTCAGCTCCTTGTCCTTGAACTCATTTCACAATTTCATTGCCAGCTAGAAACTTATAGCCTTGTTCACAGGAATAGCTGGAGTCAAATATTTTCAGCGTCAACACTTTCACGGTGTCCTGACAGCTGCACAATATCTGCTGAGGTGCCTTTTATTCCTCATAAGATTATTGACATTTTCACAGTTTCTCCGTGATTTTTATCTTTGCCAATGACCTCCTTATTATCATTGTGCTATTATTCTGTTTTCATTTTTTGGAAGTGCGACTTGCATGAGGAATTTACTAGTGACTAGAAGGAGGAGAAGTGAAACTTGGCAGCATTCATTCCTGTCTATCAAGGTCCCTTTTGGCTCTATCAAGGGTCTGGCAGCATATGTGCCCATACCGTCCTCTAGTGGCTGACCCCCTTGTGAGACCGGCAGCCACTCCGCCACTGGCAGACCGTCCTTTTTCTCAGTGCATGGCTTTTATGCCCAGGGGTACTATTTTCTAAGACAAAGGATATTTTTCCTAGTGTGCACGTGTTTTCTAACAGTCAAATTATTATGTCTTTGAATTTACATTCTATGATGTAGAACCATTCTTATTTAGGGGAAATATAAAAGTAAATTAAAAAATCAAAGCAAGTACTTCAGGTTTCTGGAAAAAAATCTTTAAGTGTGTATCAATCAACCAACAGATATTTATTATTAATAATTACAAAAAATATGCCAGAAACTGTCTTTGGTGTTTGATATACGGCTGTCTGGAAAGTATCCAGCCATGTACTATGAAAAATAGAGGCATTTATGGCTCAATATTTTTCCAGATAGCCCTCGTACATTAATGAACAAAATAGACTAAGATCCCTGCCCTCATTGGAGCATACATTCTAGTATGAGAACTACAGCAATGATCTTGTTTCTCCTTAGGACAACATTCAAACTATGCTACTTGTCTACTTGTATTTCAATAACTGTCCCATTAGGAAGCATATTCTTGACATTCATTCTTAACAGCTACAGTTAAATGCAGGTGATGTGTGTCTTTTCTTCTCTAACTTGCCTTCAGGGTAAGTTGCAGGTGACCTGCAACATGTCACTGACATAGCTGGTACTCACTATGCAAACAGATTACTCAGCTCCCATGTACTAATGTTTCTCATTCCAGACAGACTGTTCTAGAGAGCTATTTATGTCTTCCTAAATTGTGTGCCACAATGTAGGAAGTGTCCTTTTAGTCTTCTCTCTACCTCCCTTCTCCCTGTTTTCCCCCTACAGGGGTGAGGCTCATTCTGTAATACTCCACAGGGCTAAATGCAGCCGGTTTAGCCTGGGGGTAGGCTCCAGTTCCCCTTAAACAAGGATAGTTATCATCTCAGGCCTCCAATTAGGGGAGAAAAGGCTTTTGTTACTCTTATCACATTACTGTGCTTAAGAGATAAGAGATTTCTCTGGGTGATGAACACATAATGCAATGCATGGAGGAGGTACTGTAGAATTGTACGCCTGGAACCTATGTAATTTTTACTAATAAATGTCACCCCAATAAATTTAACAATTAAAAAAAACTAAAATAATCTGAAAAAACATATAAACTTTAACCTAAAAAAAGAATGAGATTTCAAGGTAGATTAATAAATTACTACTACATTTTTTTGCTTTTAAGGGAAATACAATTTATTCCTATTACTGATGTTATGATAGATTAAACATTTGTATTTCCATTCTTGGAATGGTGTTCCCCCCCCTTCCCAATTAATTCTAGGGAGAGGCAATGAACAAATAATTAATTATTTATATTTAGTATTGACTTTCTAAATTTTATAAATAGATGTGGACAAGTGTCATTTTAAAGAAATCAAAATTCTGATGGCACTTCTGTGCCCTAGGAAAATACAATTATTTGAATATTGATTTGTTTTCATTTATTATAATAAAAATTCTCTTTTAGTGTTTATGTAGCATTATGATTCCTATAGAATGAAGCACATTTAATTTAATAGCCTGTTTCTTTACTTTGAAAATGGAGAAATGAGGGGAGTTCCCTGGTGGTGTAGTGGCTAGGCTTTGGAGCTGTCGACGCTGCAGCCTGGGTTCGATTCCCAGCCAAGGAAGTACCCATCTTTAAAAAAAAAAAATGGAGAAATGAAAAACAAGAGGCTTAGTGTCTTCTGTGGAGCCATTCAGAGTAAGGAGGTAAAAAAGCAATAAAAAAAACCCCAACCATGATAATTCTTCTCAATCTATTGTTCAATTGCTGATTCTGGGAGTAACCGCATAAAGTAATGAGTATAAGCAATGATGTCAATTTGAACCACATCTTTTTTAAAGGTATACTTTAGTTGCTCGACAGAATCAGATTTTATTACTGTTTGGGTATTTGCAGCATTATTTGGTGGGAGCATTGTTGGAAATGGATGTAGAATATTTTAATTTAAATTATGGTTTCTCCATTAGTTAGGTGGCATTTTTCTGAAAGTCATGTTTCTCATATACAAAATCAAGGTGTTTGGTTGAGGAGACCTAGCAAATTTCTTCCATGAAATGAAAAATAAAAAATATATAAAATACTTCCACACTCTAATTCTATGATATATTCAAATATGACAGAAGATCATATAAAATACTAATGAATGGTATGTGTTAACCACATGCTGTGCAATAGGGTACTTCCAAAAGAACTTGTTTATTTTAGAAGCATATTTCTTTGAGGGCTATCTCAAAATACTATTTGTTAAACTTTTCATTGCAGGAAGCATAAAAATAATTGCTTCTGTGCTCCAGATAAGGACCACCATTAGTTTTGATGATGCTGTAAATCCCACAAACCGTCTTTATCTTCTTGCAACCTGGAGCAGAACATGGAATTCTAGGTGGCCTAAAACGCAGGGGAAATTATTAGTGGTTATTTTCACTAAAATAATAACTTAGCTGCTGTAGCAGTAATTGATTTTCATGTACATCTGTCCATGATTCCTACAACTTCAGCAAGTTGAATACAACATATTTTATCATCCCAATTTTATGCAGGAAAAACTGAGCTCTAGAGAGGTAATGCCATTTTCCCAAGGTTTCATACCTATTGTGTGGCAACAGCTTGTTTATATCTGGTAAAATGAATAAGGAAAGAAGAAAACACAAGGCAAAGATCAAACGATGTGTTGTTTATTACTCTACTTGCTCTTTGTGGTGGGTAAAGTGAGGAGAGGGGCTGGATTGGAGTAGTTGATATTCCTGAAATAAGTAGGCAGTAACAACACTGTTCCATTTGTGCAAAATTTCTATCCTGCCTGAATTTGGTCCCACAAATTACATGGCTTTATAGTCAATGCATTCATTTTCCACATGTGTTCAATACTGTCCACAGAAAATACCCAACTTGTTCTGGTCAAGGTTTGAGAATTTGGTGCAGACTGGAACTTTCTCTCTTATGCAAATATATAGCTCAAATTAAAGAATTCTGACTTAATCTCAATTACCTTACCTAAGAGTTGTTGAATTTTTATTTTCTCTCCTATAACCAAAGTGCTTCTAATATCTAAGTTGTGACCATTAAAATTTTACATTAAAAACTTTTTTATATATAAATTCATCAGAAAAGTTACAATAGTATAATACAAAGAACCCACATACTCTTTCATCACATCCTTCCATTGTTAACAATTCACGTCATCTACTTCATCATCTATCCTCTCTTTTTCTGTGCATAGTTGTATACATATTTTTAAAAAACCATTTGAGAATAATTTTGCAGCCATCATGCCTCTTTATCTACAAAGTTTT
Organism: Lyroderma lyra; assembly: GCA_004026885.1. NCBI lineage: Eukaryota > Metazoa > Chordata > Mammalia > Chiroptera > Megadermatidae > Lyroderma > Lyroderma lyra. The sequence goes on from PVJL010004637.1 coordinate 5,191, forward strand.
ATTTTGTATTTCCTAAGACTTTTTCTAATATAGACATGATAAAATTGTCAAAATTAGGAAATTGAACATAGATATAATACTATAATTCACAGTCCATATTAAAAATTTGCCACTTGATTCAATAATGGCCCTTATAGCTTTACTTTTTTTCTGGTTTACTCGTAGGCTTCATACCAGGATCATATGAGATCTGACAATTAATTTCACGAACTCATCCTAGAAAAAGTGCTACATGCCTCATTGCTGACTATCACTACAGTCACCTTCAAAGTACTCCCCTCGGGAAGCTATGCACTGATGCCAGCACCTAGTCCAAACTTCAAAACAATTTTGGAACTCTTTTTCTGGAATGGCCATTAGAGCTGTTGTTGTATTACCCTTGATGTCCTGAATGTCATCAAAATATCTTCCTTTCAATATTTCCTTTATCTTTGGGTAAAGAGAAAAGTTATTGGGGGTCAGATCAGGTGAGTAGGGAGTTGCATACTGTCTAAAAACCCCCTCACAGACAGTGCAGTGTGAACTGGTACACTGTTGTGATCCAAGAGCCATGCGTTGTTGGTGAAAAGTTCAGGTCATTTTCATCTAACTTTTTCATACAGCTTTTCAGCACTTCCAAATAGTAAAATTGGTTGACTGTTTGTCCAGTTGGTACAAATTCATAATGAACAATCCATCTGATATAAAAAAAAACTTTAGAAACATCATTTGGACTCTTGATTTGGACTGATGGAACATTTTTGGTCATGGAGAATTGGCTAACTTCCATTGTGCACTTTGTTTCAGGGTCATATTGGTACACTTATGTTTCATTACAGGTGATAACATGGCCTAAAACATCATCTTGCCTCTCCAAAAGGTCTTGGCAGACTTTGACTCTCCTTTGCTTTTGTTCATCTGTGAGCTCCTCCGGGACCATTTTGCACACACCTTTCTCATGCCAAGATTTTCAGTTCAAATTTTCCTAACTGTTTCTCTATCAATATTTACTTGGTCTGCTATGCTTCTTACAGTCAGCTGACAATTTTGATGCACAATTCGATGAATTTTTGCAATGTTTTCATCAGTTCTGCTCATTCCTGGCTTCCCAGACCTCTTCATTAGTGATACTTTCTCTCTTCTCAGAAAAACATTTAATCCATTTGTACACTGCTGTTTTCTTTATGGATTATCCCCATTAACTTGGACGAACATGTCCCTGATTTCACTTCCACTCTTGTCAAGTTTAACAAAAAATTTAATGCTTGTTTGTTGCTCTAATAGAAACTCTGATGTTCTCACAACAGCACAGTAAAAAAATGCAACAATAATGAACACCACTCAGCAAGACACTGCCACATGTGGACACGAACACAGCCGTGAGACACAGATATACCAAGGTTATGACACCTTATTGCATTGTTTGTTCAGTGCTATCAATGTAAGCACATGGTGGCAAGTTCACAAACTTAATTGTCAGACCTCATACATCACATTTAGTTTTCATGTCTCTTAGTTTCCTTTAATCTGGAATAGTTCCTTAATATTGTTTTGTCTTACTTGATTTTGACATTTTGGAGGAGTATGGGAAATTTGTTTTGAAGAATGCCCCTCAATTGGGGTTTAGCTGATGTTTTCTCATGGCTGGATTCAGTTTATGCATTTTTTACAGGAACATGAACTAAATGACATTGTATGCCTCCTAAGGTATCAAGAGAGGCATATGGTTGTCGCATTATTATTGTTTACTTTTATTATTTGGTTAAGACAATACTCAGTAGATTACTTCACTGTAAAGTTACTATTTTCTCTTGGCGATTAAAAAATACCAAGGGAATGTTTGAGACTTTGTAAATAGTCTCATCTTCATGAAACTTTTCTCATTAGCTTTAGCATGCATTGATAATTTTGTTGGATTATCAGTGATCCTATGATGAATGCAAAATGGTCATTTTCTAATTCCATCATTCTTTCAGTATTTATTAGTCAGTTTCTACCATAAAAGAATTTTCCCTCTTTCTTTCTTTGTTTGTTTGATTGGTTGTTTATTTATTTGAACAGTAGCACTCATAGAGTGTTATTTTATTCTATAAACACCTTGCTTCTGTAATTTTTATTTTGATACCCAAATTGTCCAGGGTATGGTCTATTTCCTTTTGACATGTCCTCAATAGTTTCTTGTACTTCCTTGCCATCTGGAACAAAAAGATGACTCAGTCCAGGAAGAGAACTTCCTCACTTTGATCAACAATATCTATTAAAAACCCTACAGCTAATATTATACTTAACTGGTGAGAAACTTGAAGCTTTCTCATTAAGATCAGTAACAAGGCAAGATATTGCCTTTCATTATGTCTTTTCAACATTGTACTGAAACTACTAGCTAATATGTCATAATAAGACAAAAAGAGAAAACAAAAGCTATGTAGATGGCAAAGGAAAAAATAAAATTGTCTTTGTTTGTAGATTACATGATCATCTATGTAGGAAATATAAATCAACAACAACAATAAGAACACTCTCCTGGAACTAATAAGAGAATACAGAAAGTTGTAAGATAAAGGTTAATATCCAACAATTGCTTTCTTATATACCAGCAATAAACAAGTGGAATTTGAAATTAAAAACATAATATTATATACATTAGCATTCCCAAAATGAAATATTTAGATATAAATCTAACAAAATATGTATATGAGGAAAACTACAAGAGTGATAAAAGGAATCAAAGAATAATTAAATAAATAGATTCTCCTTGTTCATTGATAGGAACCTTTAATATTGTCAAGGTGTTAGTTCATCCTCACTTTATCTATAGATTCAATGCAATCCCAATAAAATCTCATTAGGTTATTTTGTGGGTTTAGACAGACTAGAGTCTAAAGTTTATATGGAGAGGCAAAAGACCCAGACTAGCCAACACAATACTGAAGGAGAAGAACAAAGTTGGAGGACAGAAAATACTTGACTTTAAGACTTACCACAGAGCTACAGCAATCAAGACACTGTAGTATTGGTGAAAGAATAGATAAGTAGATCAGTGAAAGAGAACAGAAATTCTAGAAATAGACCCACATAAATATAGTCAACTGATCTTTGATAAAGGATCAAAGGCAATACAAAGTCAGTCTTTTCAATAAATGATGCTGGAACAGTAGTACATCTACATGAAAAAAAAAAAAACAAGGTAGACAGAGACCTTACATCCTTCACAAAAAGTAACTGAAAATGGTTAATACACCTAAATGTGAGATGCAAGACTATAAAACTCCTAGAAGATGACATAAGAGAAAAACCTAGATGGCTTATGGTGATGACTTTTTAGATACAGCATCAAAGGCATAATTCATGAAATACATTATTTAATAAGCTGGAATTAAGTAAAATCCAAATCTTCTGCTCTGCCAAAGACAACAGGCTGGGAAGAAATACTTTCAAAAGACAGAGCTGAGGGGATTCCCTGGTGGTGTAATGGCTAGACTTCGGTGCTGTCAATGCTGCAGCCTGGGTTCAATTCCCAGCCAGGGAACTACTCAATTAAAAAAAAAAAGACACAGCTGATAAAGGATTGTTATCCAACATATACAAGAAACTTAAAATTCAACAAGAAGAAAGCAAACAATCTAATTTAAAAAATTGGCCAAAGACTTTCATAGATACCTCATCAAAGAAGGTATATAGATGGCAAATAAGCATGTGACATGATGTTCCACATCATTTGTCATTAGGGAATCACAAATTAAAAGAAACAATGAGATACTACTAAACACCTGTTAGCATGGCCAAAGTCCAAAACACGGACAACACTAAAGGCTGGAGAGGATGTGGAACAATGAGAACTCTTGTACATTGCTGGTGGGAATGAATGCAAAATGATACAACCACTTTGGAAGATAATTTCACAGTTTCTTACAAAACTAACCATACTTTTACTATGCAACCCATCATTCATACTCCTTGGTATTTACCCAAATGAGTTAAAACTTATGTCCATACAAAAACCTACACATAGATATTTATAGCAGCTTTATTCACAATACTAAAACTTGGAAGCAACCAATATGTTCTTTAGTAGGTAAATACATAAACAGTGATACATCTGCACAATGGAGTATTATTCAGTGCTAAAAAGTAATGAGCTATAAAGCCATTGAAAACTGTGAAGAAAACTTAAATGCATATCGCTAAGGGAAAGGCTATCTGGAAGCAATGTACTGTATGATTTCAGCTACGTGATATTCTGGAAAAGATAAAACTATGGAGACAGTAAAATATTCTGTGGTGCCACAAATTGGGTTGGGGGAAGGAGAATAGGAAGAATACCGAGGATTTTGGGGACTGTGAAAATACTCTATGATAGGGCAATGATGGATCCATGTCATCGTATACATATTTATCAAAACCCCTAGAAAGTGCAACACTAGGAGTGAACCATAATGTAAACAATGGACTTTGGGTGATGATGTATCAATGTAGTTTCATCAATTATGACAAAAGTACCACTCTGGGATGGGGGAATGTTGAGAATGGGAGAGGCTATGCAAGTTCGTATCCTTTTATTTGCTGTGAACCTACCTAAAACTGCTCTTAAAAAAAAAAGTCTAAAAAAGAAAAAGATGCCTAGTCCTAGAACCAGATATTTTCCAGGAATTGTGGGCCATTTTACTGCTAGACTAAATTGAGAAAGTAAAGATATAGGCACTAGGAATACTCAAGTGCCCCTGGTGTATGTTTGCTTCTAGGCCCTCTTAATGGACAGTAGTAAGATACACACACATGCACACACATCCCGTATGTTAATACTGATAACTGCAATTTCAGTTCAATACTAAAGGGTTCATTCTAATCTTCCCTCTTTTCATGTTTGTAACTCCATTCTCTAACAGTGAAATACCTAGCTCTCATTATTGACTATGTATTTTACTCATTTGCTCAGTCTTACAATACACTAGCCTAACTCGTACCACTGAGAAAAACAATCTTTGTAACTGCAATTCAATATTTGTTTATGTATTTTTTTTTCTTTTTGGAACTTGACTATATAGTCAAAGAACCTTTTTTGAAAGTTTTTTTTTTTAAATATTTTATTACGTTGTTCACTTGAATTCAGTTAAGTTCATTTGTTCCTGATTTTATTCCATTTCCCTCTCATTCTTGTTTATTTTATTTTACCTAAAAAATCTAAACTATTAACATTTCTCTGAAAGTCAAAACTTCATAAAAAGTTGTTCTCAAAGAAGCATCATTTAACCCTCTTCTCTCCTACGCCTTTCACATCCATCCCAGTTTGTCATTTAGTCAGTTAACAAATTTTAAAGGTAATACACTATACATAAAGTATGCTAAAGCTTTGCTCTTTCTACTTAACAATACGCATATATCCTGGAAATACTCCCTATCAGTTCATAGAGATCTTTCTCATTCTTTTTTATTCATCTGTATAACACTCCACTGTATGACTATATCATAATGTATTCAATCAGTTTACTACATGTGGAAATTTGTTGTATTTTATAATTTTTAATTACATTTTATAATTATAAATAAAAATCATGTGGGAAAATGCACTTTTTTTTAATTGGTGGTGCAAGTCATGACTTTTATATCAACTTTTTCTCAACTTAGATGCATGTAGAAGTATCAAAAGGCATTAACTCTTTTTTCATGTGTAAAAATGAAGATTTATGACAATATGCCTGCTGAAAAGCTACATAGAAATTATATGGTCTGGAAAATTGTAACTATTAATACATGTTGTGGAAGTAGAAATTGTACCACATATTTGTATAACAGCGAGGCAAGTGTGGTCTCTAGGAAGCACAGGTAAAGTTGATTAGATTGCAGTGTATACTTAAAAGTTGAATAATGCACTCTTGTAAAACACTCTTCAAAATTATTTAACTTCCCATGATATCATCACGGCATGTGCAAAAAATCTTTAGTGTTATCTTTTCCTGTCACATGACTAGTGCAAACAAAAGAAATCCTTATCTTTTTGTTTCTATTCTGGCCCTTTATAAAATGGCATTAAGCACCATTCAAAACTTACACACTAAAGGTTTGGTTTGAGGAAAAAAAATTATTTTTGTATTTCAAAGAATTCTGTTTGCTAAATTATAAAGCAAAAGTTTTTCCAACTGAAGGTGTCTAACATCTAAATTGCATGGAAAACTTTATAGTTTTAAAACCACTTTCCTAATATTTTTCACATTGAAGTCTCGTAGAAACCCTAGACATAGTGAACTAGGGCAGGAGTGATATTGCACTTATTTTACAAAAGAGGCAACAAGGCATTTAGATAGTTTATGAAAATTGCACTGTGATGTAGGGCTCTAAACTAGAATCCAGAACAATTATTTTTTTAAAATAAAGTGGGATGTACCTATCTCAAAGGGTTATTGTGGTGATCATATAAGGCATTGCACTTGAAAATGCTAAAGTTGTACAAAGAGAAGTAGTTCTATCATTAAAGTATTTGGACTTTTGGTGACTATGTATAAAATTTCCCCATATTTTCTTATATATAATATATAAGAAACTCAAACATTCTAAGAGCTATAAATTGCACATCAGGACTTAAAGTGTACATCTTGTGAAATATTTGATAGAATTAAAATAATTTAATACCAAACTAGTACCTCATGCAACAGGTGACAATGCTATATATCCATTGTGGAATTATTAATAGCATTATATGTTGTGCAGAACTTAGACCTTGAAACAAACCTCATTAAAAGGTACTTGATCTATGTTTTAAACCTTTAAAGATCTCTTCTTTAAAAGTGATCAATGCATGTACTGGCTATTTCAGTTATCCCACTATGAGATTCACACAACTTTGATCTAACTTTCTTTGATTTAACACTGCAATTAAGAAGATTTGGTTCAAAGTAAAAGCTCATTGGTTGATGTTTTACACTGATGTGATAATGTTTACACAGATGTGCTTTGAAATCTTTATTATGGTGGATTTGGGGGTCCCACCACAAGAGAGACTGCTGTTATTTGAAAGGTGAAATAATATGACATTTACCTGGTACAACCTTTAAAACAGATTTAGCAATATACATTTCTAAAGTGATTTATCTCTTTATTGTTTTTAGCCTGTGTTATTATTTCATATCTATCAACAGTAAATCACTCATTTTAAGGACTCTTTTATAACTTGGCCATACAAGGGTCAGTATTTAGAACCATAGTGATGAAAAGTTATAACTTTACTGACTTTAAAGCACGTGCCAAGTAATTAGCATAAACAAACAACAAACAAACAAACAAACAAACCCACAAAACCCTTCAGAGCAAATAAAATAAGCAGTCACATTCATTTGCACTCCCAGGTTTAGGCTTTTGCTGAACAGGCCATGAAACAAGATTAAACCACTAATCTTTAGTGATTCCCTAAAACTTTTTGCTCAGGGAAAACGTAAATCTGCCAAACGATTGATTGATTCTCAACTCTTCTACCACTGAAAAAAATTTAACAGAAACTTCCTGAATTTAACTAGTGGTACAAAACCAAAGTTTAAGGTTCCAATGGACATGAATCCAATTCCTTCACTTCAATGACTTTTAGTTTACAAATATGTACAGGCACTCTTAGATTGTTTTACCAATAACTTATTATGTCTCAGAAACATGTCAAGAATCAACCCCATTTTCCATTTAGTTGTTTTTATAATTGAAATGTGAACCAAAAATATCCAACCTTAAATAAAATGCAACCAAGGAGAAAGGGAAGTGCTCTTAGATTGGATAAGGGCCCCAGAAGCCACTCATCACTTAGGACACTATTACAGATACTCATTTTCTATTTGTGGCAAATATAAGAATGAAAAAATCTGTTTTCATCCTATTGGGATTTACTCTTAATCCCTAGGTTCAGGATTATATTACGTTATTATGTTGATTAAAAGACCATAACCTTAGCGCACAATTTAAAACTTCTATATAGATATAAGGCAATTTTGGTTATATAATGTGCTGAGTAAAGGTAAACATTAAAGAGAACCTGGGAAGGGAGGTATGTGTGTTTCTAACCTAACCTTGATTATGTAAAACAAAACAAAACAAAACAAAACCCATCTAAATGATAAAAGAAAAGAGTAATGCTTGTACATTTTATTAGTGTTTTAAAATTAGCGAGTTAAACTGTCAAAGCTTTGATTTTCCTTTCATGTGTGTCTGGGCAGGTCTAAGCCTCAGGTAACGCCCTTTTTCCTCTCTTACCTTTCTTTGCACCTGTCCACTGCAGGCTCTCAGCAGCTCCCAAGGAGTCCAATTCTCCTCCTCTTCTCTCCTTTTCCTCTCCTACCCATCCCCCACCCCCAGTCTTCCCTCCCTCCCTCCGACTTCCCCCTTCTTCTTCTATATACCTGCCAAGCTGGGCTCCTTTTAGCAGCCATCTATCACTGCAAAGGAGCTCACATCAAAGGCGGTTGCACAGCAGCAGCCGAACAGCATCACGGTTGCTCCAAAGACAACCCCAAAGAGGGGCCTTGACTGCGCCTCCCCGAAGTTGCCGGCCAGCTTTGGCCAAGTGTGGGAATGATTTTTGCGACTGCACGGATAGAGAACCGTCAAGGGCCCCTTTTGGTCACTTCCGAAGAGCAAAAACGTGTTGAGAGGAGGCCGGTTTAAGATTTCAAACAGAACCTCCCCAGCGCTCATGAAAGGACTTGATTAGCATATGTCAAGAGGACCCGCATATATATTCGGTGTGTATGTACACAGGACTCTGATCTGATCAGTTTGCGGAGCTGGAACCCCAGCCCCCAGCCCCAGCCCCAGCCCCAGTATTGGCAGCAGCAGCTATAGATGTTTCTGCAAAACCAGCAGCCAGCTCCCACCTACCCAAGGAGAGAAGATCGCTCCAAGACAGTGAAAGCTTCCCTGCTATCTCAGTGCAAAGTCCATTCAGCGACCTCACAGGAGTAACTGGGTCTTAACTTTTTGCGCTTGTTTTGCTCTCATTTTTCTCAACTCACCACCCCATCCACGCTACACTTCTGGGGAGGGTAGTGGGGTCGGTGGGGGTGGGGGGCTTTTGTTTTCCGGATCCTCCGTCTCTCCCTCTGGCCCCTCCATGGCTCCCTTAGCCGAAGTCGGGGGCTTCCTGGGAGGCCTGGAGGGCTTGGGCCAGCAGGTGGGCTCGCACTTCCTGCTGCCTCCTGCCGGGGAGCGACCACCTCTGCTGGGAGAGCGCAGGGGCGCTGCGGAGCGGGGCGCCCGCGGCGGGCCCGGGGTTGCAGAGCTGGCGCACCTGCACGGCATCCTGCGCCGCCGGCAGCTCTACTGCCGCACCGGCTTCCACCTGCAGATTCTGCCCGACGGCAGCGTTCAGGGCACCCGACAGGATCACAGCCTCTTCGGTACGTAGCACTCCCCCCTCCCTCCAGCCTCTGGCTCCTCTTCTCCCTCCGTGCGCCACCCTCCTCGCCGGCGCAGGGCAGACGGGCTGTGCGGAGCCGAGCCCCTGGGACCCTTCCAGAGCGAAGTGCGGGCTGGCGCTGAAGGGCGGCGGGCAGGGCACGGACCCGGGGGGCACCTTCCTGGAACCTAGCCTGGGCCTGCCGCTCGGGACGGGGGGCAGGAGAAGGAAGGGTAGGGGGTCCGCACGTAGCGCGCTTCCCCGCCCCTCCTGCTGCCTGGGATTTTTCTCCTGACCTCTCAGGCAGTTTTTTTGTTTTTGATGTTTAAATCCCTATATTATTACCTCCTGCTTCCTCTCACATTTCCCCTAGTACCGTCCACCGGCCTGTTAGCAACAAACATTAATCACAGGCAGCGTTACGCCCTGCAGTTACGCAGTTGATTACGTGCCCAGGGCTACTGCTCAGAGGCTCGCTCTGGCGTGGGATGCGAGCAATTCACGTGTCCAGGTAGCAAAATGACAATGTTCGCCCGAAGAGCCAACGGCTTAACTTTGCCTGGGCACCACCGCTACTGTCAGGCTCACCTGGTTGCAGGTCTAGGTGCTCTTAAAGTTCTATATGTGAGTGAGAAAAAAAAAAGGGTGGGGGGGGCGGGGGGAGCCTACCTGGCTACTGAGCATGCCCAGTCCTTCCTCTAAGCTCCTCTTTAGAAATTGTGAAATCCGAAAGCAAGGAGCTTGGTACTGACCGCACGCAGGAGGAAACGGGGAAGCGAAAGGAGATATGGGTGGGAACACCTAGGGCCAGGTTTCGGAATACCTCCAGCACTGCCTGGGAGCAGAAGGGGTTAAAGGAAAGAAACAAGCGAATGATTGTTAAAGCCGATTAAGACACTGGATTGGGAAATCGTAGGGTCCCTGTTGTTAATGACTCCCTCACTAGCCTTGTGACCGGCAAGTCCTCTCACCAGTCTGAGCCCCAGTTTTCCTGTCTGTACCAACCTGGGGTTAAATCAGGTGGCGTCTTTGAGATGCTTTGGGTTGTGACATCTCAGGATCTCTCCTCCATTGCCGAGGTTTTCATCATATTCAAGTTAATTGCCTAGCACTCTCAAAGGAGTTTGATCATCAAACTTGGGGCAACGTTGGAGAGATTCATTGTATTTTTTTTTTTTTTAAGATACCATTTACTTGTCAGCAGCAACGTGAAAAGCCCCACCACAGTGTCAGGTTTCCTTTCCCTTCTTCAGCACTGTGGGATTCTTTGAAAATCTCATCTCTGAATGGCCCTCTTATCTGGTCTTCATCCCCTTGTTTTCTACCCTCATTCCTTTCTTCTTCTTCTTCTTCTTTTTTTCCTTTTTGGCTTGTAGTACTCATTAAAACTTTGGAGAAGTGGGGCATTTGTCACTCTAGTAGAAATGAGCATGTGGTGGTCATTTGGTAGCACTCAAAGGCTTAGAAAATTAACTTTTTAAAACCCATGTGTTGGCAGCTTCCACTGATTTCTTCCAAATTCCCATGGACTATGAGTCAGGAGTGTCATGACCTAGTGACCAACCTTGGGGTCACTTTTGGAGAGAGGTTTCTAAATTTGAGAGGCTGAGATTCTGGTTCTAAAGGACTTGGCTGACACCAGGTGGCTCAGTTCTCTTTCCTTTAAGAATCACTGCACTTCATTCATGACAGAAAACTCTCCAGCTACCAGAAAGATTTCGAAATGGACACATATGAGATAAGACCTAAAAGCAGTGCAGGTAGAAGTTAAGCTTAGGTAATATATTCAGGCTTCACCCAGTGATACACAGTGTAGCCTTGGAAATTCTGCATTTGAGACACAAATAATTCAATATAATCTCCCCAAGGACGAGAGTTGCTTCTTCCACTTTGTGTCTCTTCGTAAGACTGACCATGCGAGATGAGATTAGTAAATATCGGTAGACTTCATAACACTTGTTGAACTGGTACTTAAATCCATTCCTTAAGAAATGAATGTCGCCTATCGGAATTACCATCTTACTAGAACATTTTTTTTGGGGGGGGGGGGCTGAAATTTTGTATAATTATTTAGTAATTGTAAAAATGTGACAGACTGATTTTGCAATGGTTTATCACTTTATGGTGGGAGGCTACAAATCAGAACAAAGTATTTACTGTTACACAAAGGGGAGATAACCCAGTTAGCCCAAAAGAGTGAACAGACTCTACAGTGCATTACAGTGCATCCTAGTGGCCTCTGATAGCTAAGACATCTTAATTTACTACAAAGAAGTGTAGGTGAGAAGAAAGGTTATGTTTAGCATGTCTAATCCTATATGCTTTTCTATTTTCCTAGTGGTTCAGTTATTAATTATGAAATTCTTTTGCTCTTTTCCTTTTAAACTCATTTCCATATCATCAAAATAAGACTTTTGAAAAAGCTTAAGTAAGATCACTTATTTTAGATGTTAAAGTAAATAACATGGTGATAATTTGTACTAACCTGACCATAATTAAATAAAAATATCAGAATCATGGGTTTTAAAATTTCTAAACCACATCAATAGACAAAAAGGTCTCAGTGAGGTTAAAATAATTTCCTATCTGAGTTAGCTTTATATTTATAATAAAGTTGCTCTGCACTGTAGTAGAGTAGAAGCCTACTAATACATAAACATGGAATTATTACTTAAAAAAAGATTAGCCTGAGATCAAACATATTTCTTTAAAGGCTTTTCCTTTATTCTCCCCTATTCTCCATAGATTTGTCTGATGTGGTTGCATTGTGGGTTGACTCACCTGTTTATTATGATTTTTAAAAAGGCTGGCTTTGAAAATGATACCAGAAAGACAAAGTACCTCCAAGTCTTTTTATGGGACACTGGGCATTAGAAAATCTATCTAAAATCTGTGATTACCTCTTAAGGAAAGTTTTTCATGTCTACTCTTTGTGAAGGAATTAGCTTAGTTGCCACCTCATATTATAAATAAGAAAGACTTGTCAAATCTCATTTAAGAATCAAATGATTACAAATTACTATGTGGTATACTATTTCCTTGAGGAGAAAAAGGATCAGAATTAAAAAGTGTGACTAAAATATTTTAGAGGAACAGAAAAAAAAACACAACCTTTTCCCCATCAAAACTGTGAGCCACTGTAAAGTTATTTATAACTGGTTATGTGTAAAGTTTTAGATGTTGTTTAATAAAGTTGAAACTGTTGAATATAATTATTCTAAGAATACATGTAATTTTTTTTTATCTTTCTGCAACTACATATATTTTGACAAGGTAGCATTATCTTAAGATGAGAATTAGGTATAGGTAGTTTTAGTTTTATGAGAAAAATGGATGCATTATCAGATCTGGTTTATAATGGTTTTATATGGAAATGACACATATTTTATTGTATTTGAAAACTGATTCTATTCTACATCCTAATCAGTTAATCAGTTCCTGTTCTTTGAAAGGCAAGAGCACCTTAATGTAAATCAGATACTTAAAGAGAATTAAGTTACATGTGAGCCATTGTACCCTTTTCAATTTGAATTTAACATTCAATACAAGTAAAAGTAATTACACATTTATAAGTATATATTGGATGAAATTCTATTACTATATTTACTTCTACCAAGTATATTTTGGCCTGACATTTTTATTTTTAATAAGAATCACTCACTAATGAGCTTGGCAGTAAATTTAATTGACGTTTACTCCCTACCTCTATATTTGTCATTATAATAGTTATCCAAAGGAGTTTGTGTCTTCCTGCTATATCTTATCTTCTTTCTGCCTTAGACTCTCAATTATAAATATTGATTCTTTCAAGACACTTATAGACTATTTAGTAGTGTATTGTTGCTGTAAGTTCCTTGATAGTTCTAATGTTCTTCATGATCTTCTAATAGTTTGAAAGAGTTATTTGAGCTGTTAAGCACCCACATTTAGAGCTTAAGAATCTCTGTTTCTGCCAAAGAATGAATTAGGCTCTGGACAGAATAGACCCCTCTGTATAAGCAAATAGTCAGATTTTGTACTTTCCCTTGGCGCTGGGAACATCATGTGTCCAAACAGGAACTTGCACAATAAATCAAAAAATGACTTAAAAGCAAGAGTCAGGCTAAATGGTGCACATTTATACTGTTTGTAGAGCTTAAGAGGGGGTGAAGGGGTGAGGGAGGAAGTTCCAAGTACAGAAAGTATGTCTATATACTTTTTCAGCAGAGTATAAGGGGAAGGACAAGACAAAGACATTAGTCCAAAGGTTAGTGTATACAGAGGAAAAAAGTGATGTAGAGGTAAGCATTAAGTTTTTGTATTTTTTTACTATACAGAATAGTATAGTGTTTTAGTGTATTAAGTGGAGTTTTCAATGCAAGTTTACTTACTGATAAATGAAAATGATTCTAAAGAGTTATTGATCGAAAAATCAACTTGCATGCTAAATTCTTGGTATTTGGCTATCACATTTAATGAATTATAAAGTTCTTTTATTTCTTTGAACTATAAAATTTATTTTTAAGAACCATGTGACAGAAAACAGCATATATAAATTTTGAAACTATTGTATTGTCTTCAAGAAAGTGTTCTGTAGTAGAAACATTAGGTTAGGGTCAGAAGATGTGAATTCAAGTTTGGTTCTATTATAATACTTACAAGTGTCATGTGCTTAGGCAAGCCAATATACCCCTTTGAGCCTCAGTTTCTTTATATGTAAATGAGGGATAATAATATCTTTCATGTCTATTATATATTAGGGAATTGTTTTTGAGAACCAGATAGAAAATATAAATAGAAGCTTTTTATAAACCATAATATATATACTCTATAAAATACACTGACTCCTAGAAAAAGATTGACTTGATTCATAGTAAGCAAACAAACAAATGAATAAACAACCCCCCCCCAAAAAAAAAAACTATAATAAATAGAACATGGATATAATTAACTATGGAGCCATGGAGAACTAAGAACACCTCTGTTTTATACTGATTTAGTAACAAAGACTTCCATTTGTTCAACGCCTGAATGTGTTGGTCCTTACCTCTCTCCTGAAGGAAGGCACTTCACCCATTTTGCATGTGAGGAAATTGAAGTTCAAAGAAAACAAATGACTTTCATAGTCCTAATAGCCAGTAAGTTGTTGAACTAGAATTCAAACCCAGGTCAGCCTGGTTTATGGTGTTACACCCTTAACATTATACCATGATGAACATTTTTTTTTTTTTAGTGTTTTTTTTTCATCTTTAAAATGGAAGCATCTGATCATAGTAAGACTATAAAGCACTTTTCAGTTTACAAAGGACTTTCATGTACACCATTATTTTAGTAATATTGGTCTACTACTGTTTGGAAGATTTTCATTAGTCATATATTTATTAATAAATATAATCATTATTATGTTTATATATTTAGGTATCCTGGAATTCATCAGTGTGGCAGTGGGACTGGTCAGTATTAGAGGTGTGGACAGCGGTCTCTACCTTGGAATGAATGACAAAGGAGAACTCTATGGTTCGGTATGTATGTTTTAAAAACTATATACTTCATAAAACAATGACTATTTTGTAAATGAAATTTATACTAATAATGCATGTCAAAAGAAATACATAAAATATACTTATGTACAAATTAAAAATTTATATCCTGGTAAGCTTCTATGTGTCTGGGTAATAGTATAGTAACTCAGTTTTATTTTCTAAACCCCAAACCCTTATTGCTTTCAGCTCACTAAACACTCAAGATAATGATCTTGAGTGTTTCTGCTTTTCTTTATATTTGATCATTCCCACCAGAGACAGAGAAAAAAGAGAGCATTTTGTTCCTGCAAAGTTAGACTCATTTCACCTTTACGTTTGTTTAATGTAAATTTTCTCTACCCATTATCTTCTATACTACAGCTAAGTGTATACCACTTACTTGTGATCTTTGTATATAGGACATGAGTGAACAAAATCTTAGGGTACTACAAGATACAGCAGATAATGGTAACCACACTAGTTTGACCATGTCTGTAGTCTTGATAATTACAATAGCCATGGATTCACTCATAGTTGTGTTGGGCAATTTTTCACTCACCACTGAGTTTAAGTGTGCATTTTTAGGTTTATTCTAAATATTTTAAATATGGGGCTTAAAGTAAACTTTATAGGTTAATAGTGCATCAATACAAGTAGTTTTCTTTTTTTAGAGTAACACAAGTATTAGAGTGACAGGATAGTATAGAACTATAAAACTATAAAACTAAATCTGGAGTGCAATATAGATGTTTTCACTTTCACTGGCAACATTTTTAATTTGTTCACAATTGCTTATATAATCTTAAGAAAATTCATAACGTATAAATGTGTGCCACTCTTCCACCGATTCCTTCTTAAAGTCAAAGTCTCTATGACAATTTACAAAGAGAATTTACTTTTCATGATTTAGCAGATGGCACTGCCTGGTATCTTCTTTTTCTTCAAATTTCAACCAACAGCACAATACAGTTAGAATCTCAATATACACTGAGAAAAACTGGTTATAATACTTTGGTAAGGGGTATTCCACTTAATATCTGTCCTATGTAAGGGCAAATCATATCCTTCCCAGGTTTTCTGTAAGCTCAGAAGAAAGAGAAACAATGCAGGTGTAATAATCATAAGAATAGAATTATAAATTAAAGAGAAAAACATGCACGTATTCTTTCTTCTTCATGTACAAGTATGTGTTGAATTAAACAACCAACTGTGGTCTATCCCTTAGGATAACAACAGTCCATTTTGAAAAGATGGGAAATCCCTGGGCTTTTACTACATTTACTTCATATAACATCCAGATCAAAGTTCATCATGGGGAACGTATCATCAAATAATTAATAAACTCAAATTTAAGATATATGATTTACAATGATGGTGTTGAATTAGGAACTTGGATGTTAGCAAGATTTTGAAATATTTCAAGATGTAGTAGAGATTTGCTATGTAGAATTTTGGCATCTAATGATGGAACAAAATAAACTAGAGTCCTGTTTGATGGTGGTGGTCATTGGAGAGAGATAAAAATGAAGCATAGGGAAGTTCAGAATAGTTTTTAAAAATAACTTGAGAATAAAACTTGAAAATAAAATTAAGTACTAACATTAAAAACATTTTTATATCCTTGCTAAGGATATAATTTGAGACAAAGAAATAAAAGAGTTGAGATTTTTCTAAAAACATTCTCTCAGTTATTTTGTTAATGGTAGTTATCTTCTCTCTTTTAGGACAAACTGACTTCTGAATGCATCTTTAGAGAGCAATTTGAAGAGAACTGGTATAACACCTATTCGTCCAATATATATAAACATGGAGACACTGGCCGCAGGTATTTTGTGGCACTTAACAAAGATGGAACTCCAAGAGATGGTGCCAGGTCCAAAAGACATCAGAAATTTACCCATTTCCTGCCTAGACCCGTGGATCCAGAACGAGTCCCTGAATTGTACAAGGACATACTAATGTACAGTTGAGGTGTGACAGTGTCTTTGCTGAAGAACCAAACTGCAACTATTCTTTCTTACTACAGCTCTCCTCATAAATAATAACCCAGGAAGACATTCACAATGTTATGGAGTCTGTTTTCCCCTGGGAGACTGAATTTGGAAAGAATATTGAGAACAAACAAACAAACAAACAATGTTGACTTGGCATAGATCAAGATCTCTCTTTATAAGTGGATTAAGTTCCCTTAGGTACACTGGCTCAGTCTTTACGAGTAGATCAAGACTGAAAACATGTTCAACTGTGGATAATGGGAACCCCACCTAGTTTGCTGCTGGTGCCTCACCTCTCCGGATTATGTTTACTTTAGAAGTTACACTAGAAATAGATACTTCATGTTGAAGAGATGGATTGACATAGTTCCTACACCAATTTGGAGGACCTAGAAGGATACCACAGGTTACGGCATTATACATAAAAAAAAAAAAAAAAAAACAAAACCTGGGTGAAATGTGGACTATGAAACATGCCACACCAAGACAGAACATTTTTATAAAGGATGGACCTATTTATACATTTTCAATTTGAAAATATTTATTATATATATTTATTTATTAAAGAGTTTATTTTTTACTGGTATATGAAGATATTACAAAGAGAAAAAATCACAACAAAAATTCCTGTATTGTGCCATTACTTTGTCATGGTGTCTTGGGTTGTAAAGAAGACATCATTATTGTAACACATTAAACATAGAGTAAGAGCGTGAATTTCTTTTTAAAAATAAAGTATAGCATAGATCATTATTATTTTTTTTTTTGCAGTCAGTTGCCTTCTAAATGTAACATTGGTTCCTTTGGCCTAGAAAAATACTTTATCGATTTGTATTGAATTCAACACACATTCAAAAGGGAATTAAACATTTTTATTTTATGATTTTGGTTTCATTCCTTTTCAGGTCAAAGTTACTCTACTTATAAGATGTAATCTCTAAAATGACAAAAATTTAAGTTCCCTAGAGAAAACCTTTGGCACTTAGGAAACTTCTAATTTTGAAAATTATCAAACATTATAGGCCACTTATGGTTACTCATTTTCTGGATTCAGTGGGCAAAGGCCACTTCTTTCCCTCAATGATCACAGAAGGAATTAGTCTTTGTGGGGCTACCACGAATAATGGTAAGACTCATTTGCCAACATGAGTCTGGCATATTTTCCATTATATCTCCTACTTAGTCACTTATTCAATGAATCTCATTTAAAGTATACTATATGGAAGATACTGCTAGACACTAAGGATAATGTGGTGATCAAGACAGAGGTGGGCCCTGAATTATCGTGGGGCTTAATGTCTAGCAGAGGAAACAGATGGTGAACAAATATACTAACAGATTCTATAATTATAAATTGTGATATACTCATGAGGAAAAAAGAGAACAGATTTCGATACCGTGAGTCAAAGAAGGTTTCTCTAAAGAGGTGACATTTTTGATGGGCCCTAAAGGGTAGAAAACACTTGGGCAGGCTAAGAGGATACTAAGAGCCTTATAAGAAGAGGAAACAGGGTGTGGCGTCCCTTAGGGGAGAAAGAGCTTTGTGGCTGGAGCTTAGTAAGCAGCTTGGAGAGTGACACAGATGTGTTTAGAATGCTGTGCAGATACAAATCCTGTAGGTTCTTTAACACCTCTCTGAGGTTTCTTTCTTTCTGCCCAGCAGTTGTCAATGTCACTGCTCTTAGATGTGGCAGTCATCACTGGGGGTGTGGTAATGACAATGATAATGGTAGCAACCCTCACCAGTTCTTAACATGGAAGGCCTGGTAAAACACAGAATGCTGGCCCCTGTCCCCGAGTTTCTGATGTGCAGGTCTGGGGTGAGGCCTAAAAGTTTGTATTTTTATCAGTTCCCAGGTAATAATGATGCAGTTGGTATGGAGACTGCACGAGCCAAGAGCAACGTTTGTCACATTTTAAAATCACCTAGGGCAGCTTGTTAAAGGATGGATCTGTTAAACTATAAGTTGGAGGGCAATAGGGGAGATAACATTTTGCATTTCTAACAATGTCCTAGTTGATGCCTGATGCTGTTAGACTATGAACAACACTTGAATGGCAAGACTGACTGTTCTTTAATGCTATGTTGGGTTATTCCTAGTTGTTCATTCTCTCATTGCTTAAATGAATTAATGGTGCTGAGTGGGGTGAGGGTAGGGAGTTCAACATAAACTTCAATAAAGCTACATGAGAATGTGTGTGTGATGTTTCAGCTCAAAACATCTTGGTTTTATGAACGTAGAAAGTAATAGTAAAATTGGTGTCACAATCTTCAGAATAAAATAATTCCTAGTTTTACTAGTGTTAGAGAATTTAATTCTATTGTAAGACAATGAAGGTATAATTCTAGCTAAAGGAAGGCAAATCACATCGGTGACCAAAACTAACAGGGATCTAAAAAGATACATTTACTACATTGGTGACCACAGATTACTAAAAGATCGATTTAAAGTTCATTTCTGTTTTGGACTAGTCAAACCAGGGAGTTAAGGGAAAAATGATACACGAGGTTATTCCTAGTTTCTTTAACACCTCTATTACATAATTTGGTGGATTCCTATTGCATCTTGGTACTATTTCATAGTTATAATTGTGGTGATACATGGTTGTTCTAGAGGCTCTCCTTTGGCATGCCCAATTGTTGGAATCCTACTCTTTAACTTTTTGAAGGTTCTTTCCATTCCTAGAATTGCAATAAATACCTTACAATGACAAACTCAGGGAAAGCAGATACCACCTCAGAAAAACAATCTTTGGTCGTCTGTGTCTAACAATGCCACAATCCAGCAACCTCAGCTATTTTGTCCTCCATATCCTTCAACAGTCAAAGTAATTTCTCTCCTTCTATTCAAGTTTCCCAGAATTAATGTTATTTTTGATCCTGTATCTAAAAGCCCCTGAAATTCTTGAGTATTTTCCTTTGTTCAAAACAGGTAACTGTGTTTAGAGTCTCTTCAGGCAGATCTAATGTTTTAACGGATCTGTATGTTAAGGACTTTGGGGTAATTTGTTCTTCCCTTTGAAAGACTGGGCCTCATCTGCAGACTTTAGGGGCCAGGCTTCTTAAATTTAGAGAGATCAGAAGAAATCAAAGGAAATGCTTTGGAAGTTGTTCTTTGTTTTTCATGTGCAGGGAGTGTATCCTTAAGATTTATGAAGTCCTTGTCTCAGTGTTCCCTCTCTTGGCTCAGATCCCAGTGATTTTGAAGTGGCTTGTTGCTATCTGTGTGGAAGGTTTGCCAAGGTTGTTGCTATGACTGCAGTGCCTGCAAGTGTAGCTGATTCTTGTGTCCTATTCATCTCCTCCGAGATCCTCTGTGTTCCTCTTAGGAACGGGGGGAATGTTATTCCAAATCTAATGACCCTTTGTCCTAGCTCCCAGGGAAATTGTGCAGACTGCAGGCCCAATCCAAATCCAAATCTTCCTGGAGAAATTATCAGTTCTCCAGCAATTTCCCATGAAATTCATGCTTCCATGAAAAGTTTTTCAGAGGTAGAAACATAGCCCTTCAGGAGAGACTTAAGATGCTCATTTGGTTGCATTTCAGCATGGAGACAATCGTTGGAGTAATTGGGTTCATGTATTCTCTTGGTCAGGATGGGAGTTGTGGGAAGGTCTTCCTTTCTAATCTTCTAGATCCCTTGCTTATAAGATTCCCATGGCCTGTGTTGTGTCCTACTCCTTGCAAACCATCTCATCTTGGTTTCTACACCTTCCCCACCCACAGAAACAAAGCATGAATTTCAAAGTGGTTTCCGCTTTTCCCACTTATAGTTTGTACTTACTATCTCTCTCTCTTTTTTTATTATGGTAAAATATACATAACATAATATTTTCCCTTTTAAAACATTTAAAAATGTACAGCTCTATGGAAGTACGTACATTTATGTTGTGGTGCAGCCATCACCAACACTTCTCTCCAGAACTTTTCATTTTTCCCAACTGAAACTCTGACCCATTAAATACTAACTCCTCAATCTCCTCTCATCCCAATCCCTGGTAACTACCATTCTACTTTCTCTTTTTATGAATTTAACTATGCTAGAAACCTCAAATAAGTGGAGCTTAGAGAATATGCTGAGGGACCTCTTCCCCCCAAAAAAACCCCAAATTATTTTCTGGAGATTAGGCCCCTTTTAGTACAGGCTTCCCCCGCTAGGTGAATGTTCTAGGAACCTGTCTGCATCAGTGTACCAGCTGGCATTGTTGTGAGAGGCTGTGTTCAGCTTCAGAGAATTTTTTTAGAGGTTCTTTCAGCACATTTGCCCATTTCGTGATGGGTGATTTACACACAAAAAATCATGCAGCGTGACAACACACCTGCCCATACCACGCTGAATGTCCATCAGCTTTTGACCAAAACGGCATGACCCCCATCCCCCCATTCGCCTGATCGCACCCTGAGATACTTTTTTGTTTGTTTCCCCGATGAGAAGAAGTTCTTACAAGGAAATGTTCTGCTGATGTAGAAGAGGTGAAATGAAAAGTGGCAGAAGCACTAAAAGGCATCAAAATTGACAAGTTCCAAAACAGTTTTGAGCAGTGGAAAAAGCGTCTCGATAGGTGTACTGCATCAGAGAGTACTTTGAAAGTGACTGAAGTTTAATCACGGAAGAATAAATATGCAAATTTTATGAATAAATTATTTCGGGGTTCCTCCCTCATAGATGTTGATTAGGCAGTGCCCTTGAGACCAACAACTGTGGAAGAAAAGGCAAGGAAAGAAGTTTGGGGAGGAGAAGCTGAGCTTTGATGCAGATGTGAGGTCAGACTTGGTCATCTCGACTGAGCTCTGAAGCTGAAATGGCCCTAACTCACTGGAATGACTTGGCTGAAACTTTTGGCTCATGCCTGGATCAGCTGCTGGATGTGGGCCTCCGTAGGAAGTGGAATTCTCTGTAGCTGAGGCAATTCCCGAAGGGGTGGACAGTACCTGGGCATTTAGGGAGATAAATCCTTCCTTGCAGAGACATGTAGACAGTGAATCTCTATGTCCACAACTGTCCACCTCTTGTTGCTCAGATTCATAATTTCTTGAATGTGGTAGGACTGCTGTATCCCTTTGTCACAGGTTTACTCTCACAACTACTCTGCTGTATTGAGATCCTGTGTAGGGAAAACAAACCCTTGGATCATGATCCTGGCTGAGACATGGTGGGCAGGAAAGGCAATTTGTACTCAGAAGTTCTATTGCTGTCTGAATCAGTCACAGGACTTTTCAGGCTAGAAGGGGCCCAGGGTAAGCAACAGGCCATCAAATGGACAGATCACCTTCTTGAGGAAATGTGCCATAGCATGTGCTCAGCATTGGTCTTTGTTGCTAATAGGCTGGACGTTCAGAGGAAGTAGTAGCTAGATTCATTATGGAAAGTGGAAGCCTATACTGGTGGGATGAAGCCTTACCTCTATCTTTGTCACCATTTCCACTTTTTCATATGTCCATTATTCCAGCAATGGACTGGCCAACAATAGCTGGCTGAGCCATTCTATCTACTTGGTGGTTTAGTGCCCTTTCTATGGTGAGAGCTCTTAGATTGGTGCTAATTTTAATACAAAGATCTTCATACTTTATACTCACTCCCATTTATATATTTATCATATATATTACATATTACATTATATATATATGTGTGTGTGTGTGTGTGTGTTTGTGTGTGTATGTATATATATATATTCCTTTCTTCTAGCCATCTTTGTCTCTCATCTTTCAATCTTTTTTCTTCTATGATTTTGTTCAACTAGACAGACTGCTTTTTATGTTCTAGACAGGCCACAACTTTTATCACACAAAGTAGATGACTAGATTCAGTTGGAAGGATTGTCAGTTGGAAGGATTGTCCCTCAGTTGGGCTGTAGTGGCTTGTATCCACATACTGTAAACCAAGCTTGGCATTTTCAGGCTTCATCAGCGAGTCCTCAGAGATGCTTCTTTTGGGCCATGAGAGTAAGCTGAGGAAGAGGTGGCAGTGCAGCTATGGCAAATGACCGGAGTTGGGGATTTCTGATATGGTGGGTCAGGCAGAATTCAGCTCATGGTGGGAAATTTTAGCCATATGATCATGTGGTGACTTGTATTCAGGCTTTCACTTTGTACCATGGCTCATGAATAACCATGCCAAGAGTTGCCTTTCAAAAGGCATATATTCTCTATTGCAAATTGTATTACTTTGATCTAGTACCCCAGGGGCATATATTGTGATTTTCCCACTGGGACTTCCCATAAATTCTACATAGTGTCTTTTTCTACCACTAATGTCTCTAATACATGAGGTTCTGTTGGCTCAAGTGGCAGGGTACCTCTATCGGCAGTACTGAAACGTCTTGCTTGCTTAGGGACATCTTTGATTTGATTTGATGTTTTAATGCTATTACTTTTTAGCACCCTTTCCAGGGCTGTGAACAGGCTCTGAGAAAAACGCCTTCATAGCGCAACAGCTCTAGTTGTGCTGTCAGGAGAGACACCTGAAATAGATTCTAGGAATGGGTTTTTCCTACTCTGTGGTTCCTGAGGATGCTCTCTGTTGACCTTAACAGATTAGAAAGCTTATATCCATAGTGGAAACCCTGGTGGTGGTGGTAGTGTGTGTGTGTGTGTGTGTGTGTGTGTGTTTAATAGAAGAGGGGGATATAGAAAGAGAGAGTGGAAGGGCCGCAGAAAGTCCTCCAAATAAGCTGTTTATTCAAGCTAAGAAGTGGTAATGAGTTACTCTTTTGTATTTCTACTTCTCAGAGAGGCAAAACTGAGCCCACATCTCTAGTATGCCAGTTCAATACTCTACATATAAATAAATATAAAATAAAAAATGGAAATGCTGAAACATAGATACTGTTACCTTTCCTTATGAGAAGAGGAAACTATGTACTATTTATTTCGTCTAAGAGCAAAAATTATAAAATTTTTAGAGTTTGACGATATCTTAGCTATCACCTAGTTTAATCTCCCCATTTTATAAATGAGGGAAATCTTTTACGTTATTGACTCTTTTCAATAAAGTCATAAAAGATCTTTTTTTTGTTTATAAGTTAGTAAATGTAACTGCATACCTGTATAAGTTTCTTTTATGATTTTGGGCTGCAATGATGAAATTAATGTGTTTTGATCTTTGTGCAAGTTGTTTAGAAAGAACTTAAAAGAAGTATTTAGGAAAATCCAAGTGCTGAAACATTTAAGATATGCTTTGTGGTCTCAATTTTGTGTGATTGTCAGCCAGGAAGTTTTCTGATTAAGATGGCTTGCCAATTCCCTGACAAATGCATTATTTATTACACTAATGGGGATTTCCTATTTGAAACGTTAAAGACCAAATGTTACTGATATTTTCCTTAAAATAATTGACATAGAGCAATTGATGCATTCGAATAAATTTAAATCAAGGACAAAACAGAGATTCATAAGGACATCAAGTATTTTATTGGTAAAGGCTTATCAAAATAAATTAGATTTCACTGGATTAGAAAGTTCTCATTCATTATTTCTTTTCCATTGAAACAGAATGTTATTAAATTCTTTTCATTTTATTTATTTTGACATTCAATATTATTTTATATTGATTTTAGGTGTATGGCAGAGTGGTTAGACATTTATATAATTTAATAAGTGATCCCCCTGACTAGTCTAGTATCCACCTGGCATTATTCTTAGTTATTACCATATTATCGACTATATTCACTATGCTTTGCTTTACATCTCCATGACTATTTTGTAACTACCCATTTTAACTTCTTGTTCCCTTACCTTTTCACCCTGCCCCCAACACTCCTCTCGTCTATCAACCTGATAAATCTAGTACCCATCTGACACCATACATAGTTATTACAATATTATGGACTATATTTCTCATGCTATACCCTGTCTCCCCATAACTACATTGCAGCAACCAAGTTGTCCTTCTTAATCCCTTCCCCTTTTTTTCACCCATACCCCCATCTCCTCTCTCACCTGGCAGCCATCGAAATGTTTTCTGTATCTATGAGGGTTTCTGTTTGGTTTTGTTCTTTATTTTCCACATATAAGCAAAATCACAGTGTATCTGTCTTTGTCTGACATATTCCACCCAGAAAAATGTCCTCCAGGTTCATTAATGCTGCCGCAGATGATAAGAATCCATTCCCTTCCATGGTCGCGCAATATTTCATTAAATATATGTACCACTTCCTCTGTATTCATTCATCTATCAACAAATACCCAGGCTGCCTCCACGTCATGGCCATTATAAACAATGCTGCAATAAATATAGGAAAGTTTTTGTCCCCTCTAAGTAGCATTTTGGGTTCCTTCAGATAAATACCCAGAACCAGGATTCCTGGGTTCTTCTTTGTCTCTTGTTATATAACCTTTGTTTTAAAGGCTTTTTTGTCGATTTTAAGTATTGCTACTCCAGCTTTTTTGTTTGTTTATTTGTTTCCATTTCATAAAATATCTTTTACTCATCCCTTTACTTTCAGTCTGTGCCTTTTTGATCTGAAGTGAGTTTCCTATAGGCAGTATATGTAAGGGTCTTGTTTTCTTATCCATTTAGTCACACTATCTTTTAATTGAAGCATTTAATCCACTTACATTTAAAATAATTATTGCTAGATATGTAGTTGTTGCCCTTTTATTATTCATACTTTTTTATTGTTTATTCTTTTCTGTCTTAAAGTCCCTCTAAGATTCTTTGTAATACTGGTTTGGTGGTGATTAACCTTATTAGCCTTTTCTTACTTGGGAACCTCTTTACTAGTCCTTCCGTTCTAAATGATAACTTTGCTGGGTAGAGTAATCTTGAATGTAGGTCCTTGCTTTTCATCACTTTGAATATTTCCTCCCAGTCCCTTCTGGCCTGCAAAGTTTCTCTTGAGAAATCAGCTGACAGTTTTAGGGGAGCTCCCTTGCTTTTCTCTTGTTGTTTTTAAGAGTCTTTCCTTGTCTTTAACCACTGGCAATTTAATTATAATAGGTCTTAGTGTATGTAGGCCTCTTTGGGTTCACCTTGCTTGGGATTCTGGTCTTCCTAGACATATATAACTATTTCCATCACCAGGTTAGGTAAGCTTTCAGTCATTATTTCTTCAAATACTTTTTCAATTCCTTGCTTTCTCTCTTCTCCTTCTGGTACACCTCTGATGCGAATGTTGTTATGCTTGATGTTGTCCCAGAGGCTCCTTCAACTGTCCTCATTTTTTTCTCTTTGCTGTTTTGACGGAATGTTTTTAGTTACTTTATCTTTTAAATTGCTGATTCAGACCTCTGCTTTATCTAATCTACTGTTGATTCCCTATAACGTATTTTTCATTTCAGTTATTATATTCTTTAATTTGGTACATGCTTCTTTATCTTGCCATTTGACTGCCTCCCTGTGTTTGCTTCTATGTATTTGGCAGGGCTGCTGTGCCTCCCAATCTTAGTAGAGTGGCCTTATATAATAAGAGTGCTGTGGGGCTCAGTGGTGCAATATCCCTTGTCACCAGCGTCAGCTGCTTCGGGTGTGTAACTTGTGTGGGTTGTGTGTGTCCTCTTATTGTAGTAGAGCCTTGGTTGCTGTTTGCACATCAATGAGAGGGATTGACCTTGAGACTGATTGGTTGTGAGGACTCTCCATGACTATAGTGGAAGAGCTGTGGCGCAAGGGCTGACCATACAAAGCAGGGTTCACTTCAGTGGGGCTTGGTGCCTGCCTTGTATGCCCTTTTGTGTGTTGTCCATGGAGGCATCCAGGTGATGCTCCAGCTTGGTCCAGAGCTTGACACTAGGTGTGCCAGCTCTGGGGCCTCCTGGAAGGGGACTCGCTGAAGACCAAGTTTAACTGCAGTCTTTTTCCTGAATGGGACCACCTGATATAATCCACAGAGCAATCTACTGATGACCACTGCCCACATCTGGCTTGGAGGTGTCTTGATAGGCCAATCTGTGAACTGAGGCTGGATGTCATCAGTGCCGAGCTTAGGGCTGCTCAGCCAGAGGTGTGGTATGAGCTAGAGCCAGATGTTGCTTGTTTGGGTTTTGTGAACCTTTAAGAGATTTTAGGAAGGTTTTCAACATGAGAAAAGCCACTGGAAGGGGCTTGGGTATGCTCAAAAGTTAGGTGGGGCAGGGTTTCAGGTAATCACTTGGGTGGGGCAGATGAAAGGTAATAGCAAGTTTGATAGTGACTCAGATATGACAGTATGCATACAGGGAAGGAGAAGCCTCAAAAAAGAATGACTTTTGCTAGCTCCTTCCCCTGGGAGAAAGCTGCCCCTCCCGTCCTCACCCTGAAGTTAAACAACTCAGTTTCTTCCCATATGTCCCTGACACCTTTCAAGTTGCTGTCCCAGGGCTGGAACTCAGAGTGAGTGAGTCCACTTCAGTCACCCTCATCTCACTCAGACACAATCTTCTTGTCTTCACAGTCAGAAGTTATGGGGACTTGTCTCCCTGGCACTGGAACCCTGGGCTGGGGAGCCTAGTGTGGGGCTGGGACTCCTTGGTCCTCAGAGATAATCTCTGCAGCAGAGATATCTCTCCTGATTTTTATTGGTCACATGCAGGTGTAGGACCAGCCACTTCTATGTCTCTGTCCCACGTCTTCATCCCTTCCACCAGTCTCGAGGTGCCTTCTTCTGTATGTCCTTAGTTGTAGGGCTTTGGTTCAGCTGGACTTCTAGTGGTTCTTAATGATGTAATTTATTTGTAATTGATGTGGTCCTGAGAGGAAGTGAGCACCATGTTTACCTACTATGCTATCTTGACTGCAAAATTAAATGTTACTGAATTTTTATTTCCTTTTTTGCATATGATATTGCATAAGAGTGAAATAACTTTAAGCAAAGACTATCTTTTGTTGGATTAAAATGGTATTATAACCCCATAGTTATGTGTACACATTTTAGTATTTCATTGAGTTAATATAGAAATTTCTGCATAATTTGTGTGTGTGTGTGTGTGTAGTGTGTGTGTGTGTGTTTGTATTTTCATATAGTAGTCCTTACAATGGGAAATGCACTCCAATTATCTAGTAAAAAATATATACTTGTAGGTAAATTAACAAATACTCTAAATTATTCCTAATTTCTACTAGGAAGCAAGAGCATGACACACATTTTAATAATTGCACATTTATAATTTGATTTTAAAATTAAAATGAATTTTAAAATTGTAGATTGTGATATGTGCTATGAAGAAAAAGAGTAATGTGCTATAAGAAAGAACATAGGGGCATTCCCTTTAGTTAAGGTTACCATAAAAAGCCTTTCTGAAAACTTTTTATAAATGGGAGTTAGACAAAGAATTTGTGCAGTATGTGTGTGGGAGGTAAGATGTATAGGGACATCAGTACAGGCAATCTAGGAAAAAGCATATAAAAGGTCTTGCAGCTGGGAAAGAGTTTGATGTGTTCAAGAAACTAAAAGGTCAAGATGGTGAGAGTACAGTTAGTGAGGACAAGCAGAACATGAGATGATATTGAAGGATTGGCATGGATGGACAATATTCACGTTTACATGGCAGGGCCTTGTGAGCCATACTGAGTTGTTTGAGTCTTATTTTAGTGCAATCACAAGGATTTAAGTAGGAGAGTGACCCCATTTCATCTATATTTTTAAAAAACCACAATGGTTGCAATATGGATATTTTATTGGATTGGAGTAAGAGTAAAAGAAGATAGATAACATTAGGAGACAATTGTATTAGTGTAGGTGAGAGTAGAAATAGCTTGGACTGGGATGTTGGCATTGCAAATGAAGAGTAATGGATAAATTTAGCATACTTGGAGTACAGAATTAATGATTCTTAATAATATATTAAATGTGAGGATAAAAGAGAGGTATGTTGAGATATGCCCAGATTTTTGACTAGAGCAAACGGGTTGGTGAGAGATGATAGTATCATTTACTAAAATAATGTGAGTCTAGAGAAGAAAAAAATCTTGAAAGGAAATAAAAACTTTAGTTCTACAAAGGTTAATTTTGTAATGCCAACGAGATGATCAAGTGAATAGGTCAAGTGACGATTCAACATCTAGGTCTCGAAGTGTGGGCTAGAGATACAATTTGGGAGTGATAGCATATAGATGGTAGTGAGAACAAAATACAAGTTCTGAGTCACATCAGGTCAAGTTGAAGAGGAAAAATCCTCTACAGAGAGGGAGGGAGATGCTGGATAAAAAAAAAATTAGTAAAGTTTAACATCACATAGACCGAAAAAAAAAGAGAGAGCATTTTTAGAGGGAACAATCAGCTGTGTTATGTGTTGCTGAGAAGTTAAATAAAATGAGAGTTTTAAAAAAATGCTTATTAAATTTGGGAATGTGGGAATCAATGGTCACTTTAGGAGGTGACTTCAAAAACAAGAGGGACAGATGTTAGATTGGAGGTGATAGGAGAGTGAAATGGAGGTGTTGAAGTTGGGTAAAGATGTAGAAACAACTGTGGTGGATATCATTGGTTGATAACCCCACAGCTATTTCTTAAGGACTGAAAGAATCTCACTTTTTTCAATGGTATCTGAGTGGTCAAGTTCCTTAAGGAAGTGAATTGATATTTTCCAAATCGACCATTGTAATCTCAGTTACCTTGCCGTGGGATTGGATTAGGCATGAACACTACACATCCTGGCCAATGTCTTCTTCACAGTCTTAACTTATGATTTACACTAACAATCTAAATAAAATATTATCACAGTTAACAAAATAGCTTCAATTTTGGGGTATTTCAACACTCCAGTACATGAGCAATTACCTTATTTAATTTGAAAACATACGTATTATCTAACATAACAATTATAATCACTACAATGTATTGCTCTCTTGCTTTATGCCTAACATTGTGCAATGTGCTCTATGTATACTATTTCAGCTAAGCCTCCAACAATCTTATGAGGCATAATTACTCTTCTTTTTCAGACACTTTACTCAAGACCAAAAAATTAAGATTGTATCCGAGGTCATAGTCAGGTAAGTAGGAGAAACAATCAGTGACTTATTCAACCTATCAGAATTGTTCATTCCCTGCAGACTAGAGAACACTTCCTACTGCATCTATTGAAGGGGTGCTGTATTCCTGTGCTCGTCTACACTTGCCTATTTTCTCCCTTGCTCAGACCTGCCCTTTTGATTCTATTGGCATTCAGCCAACTATTACCCATGAAGATTAAATATGTTGATTTTACCAGGCAGACCCTAGTGGACTGATAAGCTTTCCCTGAAGAAATTGGTGGGGAGGATTGGGCTATTTAAGCGCTGACCTAATAAGAAGCAGTAATTAAATATATTTTTAACTGTACGCCTTTGTTAAATTAAAAGAAATGCATTTACTATATATAACATGGAATAAAAGGAATATTATATAAAATTATACAGCACTGACAGAGAACCTGATTTTGGTAGAATATTTAATTTTTCTTTTTGAAAATATACAAATATACAAGGGCTGTCTGGAAAGTATCCAGCCATGTAACATGAAAAACAGAGACATTTATGGTTGGATTTTTTTCCAGACAGCCCTTGAATAGTGTTTTTGAAGAAGTAGAGTAGTTAATTATGGCAAAGCATACTCTGCTCAGTATCAGGTAACTACAGGATTATTTAAGGTTCTAGCACTGTACAACCTGAGCAAGGCTCATAATTTTTTTTGAACCTGTATCCTCATCAGTACAATGGACATAGAATTGCCTTGTTTTCAAGATTAAAATTCAAATGCAAGAAGGTAAAACCAAGTTTTCTGATCATGGTAATTTAATGTTTATTGTATTTCAGGAACTACGGTCACCTATGGTTACAACAGATGGTGGAACATATGCTTAAATATATAAGTATCATGCAAATATAAAGTAACATAAGCATGTGCAACATCTTACAGGAGTACACGAAGGTGGATGTGGTGAGAAGAGACTGGAACAGAAAGTGGGATAGAGAGTATGAAGGATATTAAAGATTAAAGATACTAAAGAGTTTGGCTGTTATTCACAGCAATGCATTTATGGAAAGATTCTAAATATAGGAATGCTGTGATTATATGTGAAAGTAGTGAAGATGGTGGTTTAGAATAAAATGGAAGAGAAAATATAGGAGTTAGGGAGATTGGTTATCCTTTTATTTCCAAAATCCAGAAAAGACTTAGTGAGATTCAAGAGAGCCTTTAATGCAGAGAGGAAAAGATGGTGTTTCTATTAACTATTGTCTAACAGGCCACTTCAAACTGAGTGGCTGTAGCAAATAAAGATTTATTATTTCTCACAAATATATGGGTTGCCCAGATGGTTCCGTTGCTGCTCTTGCTAGGGCACATTTCTGGTTATGACTGGAAATCCTGATGGTTCAGGAGGGACTCACTCATATGTCTGGCTGTTGGTGCTGATAGTGGGCCAAGGATTCTCTCCTCCACATTGCCTTGCATCCTTGAGGCAAGACTGACTTCTTTACATCTTGGTGGTCTCAGGGCAGAATTCTAAGAGGACAAGCCCCAAAGTAGAAATGGTTATTAAGTCTCTAATTTGTGTCACATTTTTTAATGTTTAATTGGCCAAATCAAATCACATGGCTAAATTCACTTATGGTGAAAGGAGTGGCAAATACTTTGTGTCCACGTTTAATGTATCAGAAATAGTTTCAGGAATTTTGGAGGCAATGGTGACTGTGTTTGGGGGTAAATGAGATGTGGGAAATAGGAAGAGGGATGATCGAGGATAACTCCTGT
Source organism: Lyroderma lyra (assembly GCA_004026885.1). Classification (NCBI taxonomy): domain Eukaryota; kingdom Metazoa; phylum Chordata; class Mammalia; order Chiroptera; family Megadermatidae; genus Lyroderma; species Lyroderma lyra. The sequence continues at coordinate 36,688 of PVJL010004637.1, forward strand.
GAGGAGTAAATAGTAGTACGTTAATTGAAACAACACATAGAACAGGAGGATGTGTTGGGAAGTGGCCAGGGAGATTAGATTTGAGTATTTTGGGGAGATGTTGAATTGATGCCTGTGGGACATGCAAATGACTACACAGTAAGAATGTGGAACTAACGATTGAAACATGGCAGAACTTTCCACGAAAGGAACAGGGATTTAGGAATCATGGGCTTATAGGTCTGTAAGGCCATAAGACAGGCTTAGATTTTTCCAGTTATCAAAGGCAAAACAAAAAGAAAAGTAGGCCAAGGATGAAATTCAGAGAAGTACTAATATTTAAGAGGTAAGCAGCAGAAAAACTACCAAAAACAAAAAACAAAAAACAAATCACACACACACACACAAAAACAAACTGAGGAATTGAGGTGAGAGAATAAGAAAGATATTCATACACACAAAGAGAATCATGACAAAGAAATACTTACAAAAATATAAGGTAAATTATAAAAATCACAACATGTGCTGCACAGTGCATAATAGTATACTTACCTATTGATGAAGATATTTATAGTTACAACTAATCTGTCCTCAAATTTGTTTTTGTGTAAAGGATTTGTGTTAGCATGAAGACTTTTTAATTCGAAGAAAAAAATTTGAAGTAATGAATAAATTTTCAGACCTAAATTCATAACTGAGCACTTTATCCTGAAATAGAAAGTTAAAGGTGGTTGAGACCAGGAAAGGTCATCTGGAATCTAACAGAGACCAGCCTGAGAAGATATAGTATGTGAATCAGTTATTCTCTGAACTGCATGTAGTCACAGCAGAGAATTTCTCCTGAATCTGATTGAACAATGTTAACAGAAAATTCAAGAAGACAGTGGGTGTCACTCAATAACTGATGGGCGAGGGGTGAAAAGCTGCTCACGCTTTTATTTTAGAAGTGTATTGTTTCCAAATGCTTATTATTTAAATATTTAACCTTTAAAATTTACTCTTCAAAAAGTATGAATGGTAATGATGTGAATGAGATGATGCAACCCACCTTATAAAATCCAAGGGAGCACTGTGAAATTAAACACGAGGATGACCTCGGCACAAAGGCCTCAGAAAGCTGATTCGGGTCTGGCTTGAGATATTTCGTTTCGTGAATCTTTTTATGTTGAGTATGTGAGGGAGAAATTATGGGGTCTGGGCTTTGGTTTAAGTCCCCAGCTATTATTGTTGAACTGTCTATTTCTGCCTTTAATTGTCAGTTTTTGCTTAATGTGTTTTGGGGCTCTGTTATTAGGTTATAGAAATATGTTTATAATTATTATATCTTCCTGATAGATTGATCCTTTTATTGTTATGAAATAGGTTTTGGTTTCTAACAATAATTATTGCCTTAAAAACATTTTGTCTGATATTAGTTCAGCTATTACAACTCTCTTTTAATTACTGTTTAAATAGTTTACCTTTTTCCATCGTTTTACTTTTAACCCATTTGTGTCTTTAAATCTAAGATGTATCTTTTATAGACAGCATGTAGTTGGATCATTTAAAAAAATCTAGTCTGCCAGGCATTCAATAAGTATTTGTTGACTGAAAAAAATCTGTTCTGTCAATTTATACCATCTCATTGGAATGTTTTATCTCTTTAGATTTAATATAATTACTGATAAGATAATAAGCATGCCTATACAAGGCGGGGGGGACCTCTCAAAAGCCAGGATTATTCTCAAGAGGGTGGGGTCCTTGTTGTATAGGCTTCCCTACTAGGTGAGTGTTCTAGAAGCCCATCTGCATCAGTGTACCAGCTGGCGTTGTTGCAAGAGGCTGTGTTTGGCTTCAGCAAATTTTTTTTGGAGACTTTCAGTGCGTTTGCCCATTTCATAATGGGTGATTCACTATATACATGGTGTGGCATGACAACACACCTGCCCACTACCCTGAGTGCTCAGCAGTTTTTGACCAAAAACATTATGAGCCCCCCTCCCCATGCTCCACCTTCCCTATTCACTGGATCTCTCCCCAGGCGACTTTTTTTGTTTTGTTTCATTTTTCTGGATGAAACAAGTCCTCAAAGGGAATGTTTTGCTGATATGAAAGAGGTGAAACAAAAAGTGGCAGAAGCCCTAAAAGACATCAAAATCGACGAGTTCAAAAACTGTTCTGAGCAGTGGAAAAAGCATCTCGATAGGTGTATTGCATCCAATAGAGAGTACTTTGAAAGCAAATGAAGTGTAAGCATGTAAGAACAAATATACAATTGTTTATAAATAAATTCCACTTTTTTGGGGGTCCCCCCTCACACCTATTTTCTATATTTCTTACGTTTTTTTTTTTGTTGTTCTTCTATATCATCATTGCTGCTTCCTTTGGTTCTAAATAGATGTTTTTTAATGTACCATGTTCTTTCCCTTTTTGCTTCTTTTACTATATTTTTGAGTTATATAGCATATGTTAAACTAATGTTTAAAAACTATGATACTTCCTGAGAATTACCTAAATGGCTTGGTATCAATGAGAATTTCTTGACCTCATGTTAGATTTATTGCATCAAAACCTTATGGAATTTTTTTTTTTTTTTTTTTTTGCTTTTTGGTATGTGGGTAGCTCCCTGTCTGGGAATCGAACCCAGGCCACAGCGCTGCCAGCGCTGAAGCCTTAAGCCACTACACCATCAGGGAACTCCACCTTATGGAATTTTTGTCTAGAAATTTGTCTTTTTTACTTATGTACCCCAATATTCATCGCAGTGCTGTTCACAGTGGCCAAAACATGGAAACAACCAAAATGCCCTGCGACAGACGACTGGATAAAGAAGCTGTGGTACCTATACACAATGGAATATTACTCAGCTGTAAGAAAAGATGAAATATTGCCATTTGTAACAAAATGGATGGACCTGGAGATCATCATGCTAAGTGAAATAAGCCAGACAGAAAAAAACAAAGAACTGCATGATTTCACTCATATGCGGAATATAAAACTGAAAGCAAAGAAAAAAAGAAATGAACAAACAAATAACCCATGGACACAATCAATAGTTTAATGTTTATTTGGGAGCAAGTGGGTTAGGGAGGGGAGAAAGGGGAGGGGGTGGGAGAGGAGGGGGGGAAGCTAAATATAAGGTGATGGAAAGAGAACTCACACTGGGTGGTGAGCTTATTATACATCAAGTTGACAATGCACTGTAGAATTGTATGCCTGAAACCTATGTAATCCTTGCTAACAGATGTCACCCCAATAAGTCTAACAATAAAAATGGATTAAAAAGAAAAAAAAAAGAAATTTGTCTTTTTCACCAACTCCACATGATTTTTGTGTGCCTTAATTTGAGGAAAAATATGCTTAGGAGAAACTGTTCTCTGGTCTCAAATATTAGGAGAGAAAAGGAAAATTAAAATTAATTAAAGTTTTAATGTGCCAAAATCTTTGCCTGAAGTTTAAAATACATTATTTTATTTAATCCTTAAACAACGCTGTGATATCCATATAATTATCCTCATCTATGGTTAATTAACATCCCCAAGGACATAAAGATAATAAATAGCAGAGTCAAAATGTAAATTCAGGGTTTTCTAGTGAACAGAGTAAGAAAATCCCAGAAAGTGTAGGACTAAATTACAGAAAAAAAAAGAAGTACTTATAAAGATATTAAAAGAAAGGGCATACATGTTCTTTGTTTTCTCTTCCTTTGCAAGAGAGTCTGTTGATTGTTTTATGCAAAAAGACTAAGACAGGCAGTTTGAATTCTGGTACCAATCTACATGAGGAAAATCAGAGGCAGCCCAAGCTTCAAAATTTGTTTGTGATCTATAAGATTTGCAATCCCTGTAGTTTAGCTCATATTTAACGTTGCTTAGAAGTGATTTTTCATGGGCCTTTCTTCTATAATTTCATTGTTAATTTAATATTTGAGTGCCTACTCTAATAAGTGGTAATATTTGTGAGTGTTTCTACATGCCAGGCATTATGCTAATTGCATGCACTTTTATGATATTTAATAATAATACTACCCGTGTGGTAGCCTATTTTACAAATCAGTAAACAGAGACCCAGAAGTATTAAGTAACATAACCAAGCTTGTCTTCACAACCTACTCTTTGGCACTAAACTCTCGTACCTTGCTTTTACTCCAACCATCTAACGCTAAATATCCTTTGAGTGATAAAAGTAGCCTTTGAAAACTTGCATATATTTTCCACTCTTTAAAAGTTGAAACTCAGCTTGAAGCAACTTTAGAAATTTAGACCTATTGCCATCTCAAGATCTCAGGACCAAGTAATCTATGTGATTAAAATTCCCATGAGTTTTAAAGGTATATTTTCCTAGAAGTTTATAATGCACATGTAATACATTTTCTGTACCAAAAGGACTAAGACATTGAATAAGGTGTTCGGTAATCTACGTGTACCTACACATTATAGGAGGAATTGTCATTAGGTGGGAGGAATTTGAGAAGGTGGGTCAAAAAGGTGAAAGAGATAAGGAAATACAAATTGCCACTTATAAAAATAGTCACAGGAATGTGAAGTACAGCATAAGGCACGCAGTCAAATAATATTGTAACATCTACATCTGGTGCCAGATGGGTGTTAGACTTATTGGGGTGATAATGCCTAATCATTACTATGTTGTACACCTGAAACTAATATAATATGTATGTCCACTGTAAATGAAAAATAAATTTTAAAAGAGAGAGTATAGATTTGGGAGTGAGAAAATGTATGAGTTCTGATTGCCACTTATTAAGTATAAATCTTGAGCAAATAATCTTAGCCTTAACTTTCTCATTGTAGAAAGGGTACAGAAATGATCTTGTCTTTTTCACTGACTTGATGTGAGGATCAAATGTGATAATAAACATAAGTGAAATTATTTTTTATTTATATATTTATCTGGTGCTATTTATCACTTTCAAGTGTTTGAGCTTTATGCTTTAGAATCATCCTTCAAATAAGGGTTAATTTTAATAGATACTTACTTAGTAGTAAAAAGTCTAGAATTAATGACACTCAAATCCATATATTTTACAAATCTGAAGAGAACAATTTTACTTTTGATATCGATAACATTCATTTCCCAGTAGAGATAAATTGTCTCAAAATTTAAAAAAATGCTACTTTATGCTTTAATTTGTTCTTTTTCAAAATGGGAATAAATCTGTTTTGTTCATTTATTGTGAAGATTAAGTTAAGCAAGGCATGGAAATGTACTTCATAAACCTGCAAGAGCTTTACAAGTGCTTTGAACTGTTATTCATGGTTTTAGGAAAATGCATTTTGATAAGAATTAAACAAACAGTGTTTTACCCTTTTGTACCATCTTTTTAATTAAAAAGAACAACTCATTTTAGAGCAGTTTTAGGTTCGCAGAAAAATTGAGTGGAATGTACACCTATTTCCCATATTTCCACTGTCCCCTCATATGTACAAGTTCCTCCACCATTGGCATCCAGTAGCACAGTGGTGCCTTTGTTACAGTTGAACCTACACTAATCATTGTCACTTAAAGTCCATAGTTGACAGTAGTGTCTCCTCTCAGTGTTACATTCTATGGATTTTGATAAATGTATAATGAAAGGTGTCCACCATTGTAGTATCATCCAGAATAGTTGCTCTGCCCTAAACCCTCTATGCTCTGCCTCTTCTTACTGCCTCTGCTCTGAGAACCGTTATCTCGTATTTTATAGCATGTTGTGTAGCTGGAATCATACGGCATGTAGCCTTCTCAGATTGCCTTCTTTCACTTAATAATATGTATTTAAATTTTCACCATGTCGATTCATGGCTTTATAGCTCATTACTTTTTACTGCTGAATAATATTCCATTGTATGGATGTACCACAATTTATCCATTCACCTATTGAAGGACATCTTTGTCACTTCCAAGTTTTGGTAATTATAAATAAAGCTGCTATATAAACAACCAGAAGAAGATTTTTGCAAGAACCTAAGTTTTTAACTCCTTTGGGAAAGTACCATGGAGGATGATTGTTGGATCATATGATAAAAGTATGTTTTGTCAGAAATCTCTAAACTCTCTCCCTAAGTGGCCGTACCATTTTGCATTTCCACCAGCAATAAAGGAAAGTTTCTGTTGCTCAACATTCTCACCAGCATTGGGGGTTGTTTGTATTGCAGATCTTGGCCATTCTAACAGGCATGTAGTGTTGTATTGTTTTAATTTGCAATTCCCTCATGACATATGATGTGGAGCATGTTTTCATATGCTTATTTGCCATCTGGATATCTTCTTTGGTAAATAAGTAAAGGAAGACCAGAGGTTGATGGCCATCAGCAGAAGCTAGGAAGGATTAGCCCCTGTAGGTTTCAGAGGATGTGTGGCCCTCCTGACACCTTTATTTGGAACTTCTGAATTCCACATGGAAGACAATAAATGCCTGTTGCTTTTGTGTTAGCCGTTACAGCAATCCTAGGAAACTGCTACATCATCTCATGGGTTGTTTTGAGGATTAAGTGATTCTATGCCTGTAAATTACCCAGCCTAGAATCTGGTACATGGTAAATGTTTAATATAGTAATTTTAATTGTTTTAATTGTCACCATACTGGATTATGAATATATTTTTACTTGTTTGTCTACCATAAAAGAGACTCTAAGTTGTCTATTAATGTATATTTTCTACTTCTTCTTTATTAATAAGTTCCCAAATTTTAGCCAGGCATATTACTTCTCTTTCAAAAGACCAATACTGATTAGTTAAAACTAGTCAGTGGTATTACCCCATTATCCTTCATTTTATTTTACTCCATTTTCCACATTTCCCTTAAGAGGTATAATTGCTATAGTAGTTAAATGTTAAATCACAAAACAAAAGAGAAAGTTAAAGATTCTGCAACAAAAAATATATTAGAAGACAGGGTAGACTACTGTTTAGTCGTATTTTTAGGCTAAATTGATATTACCATTATATATGCTATTTCATTCTCAAAGACACATCGGTGATAATTTTCATGCATCTGGTTCTCAAATCTAAAATTAATTTAGGCTGACATAAAAACTTCAGTGTTCTTCAGACCACAAAAGTTTTTGAAAAGTCATTTTATATATAAGATTCCAACTTCTTCATGTATTTTTCATCAGAAACTCAGGAAAGAAAGGAATTTATTTTGAGAAGCCTTGAAACTCCACACAAGAACATTTTATGTACATCCTGCTAGACCCCACAAGCTGTTCTGCTTTGTTAGATACCCATTTGAAAAAGATATTCACCTGAGTACTCCTTTCAAGGACTGTTTTGGGTGATGAAATCAGGTGATTACAGGTTGCATTATTGCCTGGTCAATTAGGAAACCATCAAAGCACACAACTGTATTGACTAGCGTCTTCCATTACAACCTTCTAACATTAATAGTCAGGCGAACAACTTTGATGAGTAGACCACCTTTCACCTTGTTCAAACACATAATTCTCACAGAGAAAACTTGTTGTAGGGAGCCTGAGAGAGCACAGAGAGAAAACAAAACTGAAAGAGGAGAAATTGAAACTAGGGTAGGGGAAGGTAATAAAAAGGGGAGGAGTGTTAACCTTCTAAAGAAACTCTATTGTTCTAACCCCAGAAGTTCATAAATTTAGAGACTCAGCCTGTTACAGACCCTAAGGGTCATGGAAATCCAAATCTTCTTTGAGTTACCAGATCCTGTGGGGCAACTTAAAATTAGCAAGTAACACATAGTAACTAAAAAATGCCACCAGCCATCCTTCAACACTAATAGGTTACTTAACATCTCTTGTTGCAACAATGCAATTGAAAATGATGGTTCACTCCCTGGAAGTAACATGAAGATTATGAGGAGGAGCAGGAGCCAGTTGGGTACAGCCTGCTCCCCATCAAAGGCAAATTCTCATTCTCCTGTGTGTTCCAAATAATTCATGGCACAATGAATCATATACTAAAATGTGGATTAAAACTGTTCAATAAAATAATTCACATTCATGAGATTATTCACTTTCAACCCATCTTGGAAGTTTTTCTATATATTAGTATTAAGAATTTACATGCTGAGTTTTAGTTCCTTTGTGCTATTAACTGAAGAAATACTTAGGCAAAAACTTCTGAATCCTCTAAAAAGGGACTAATGTAAGGGGAAAAAACAATCTACCCTCCCAAAGGAAAACAGGAATAAAAAAGCAAAAATACTTCTTTCTAGGTGTGTATTTCAACAGAAAGACCGTAGATCACCAGTAAGGAGAAAATACACACAAAACAACAGGCCTCTCTATGGTTTAACTATAACTCCAAGTGGGGAAAACTTTGTTAAAACACAAGTACGGCTTGGAATAGTAGGGAGACACTTTTGGCGAATACAAGATGACACATTTGTCATTATATAAGTTTGCAAACACAGTATCACTAGCCTATAAGGCTGCTATTTAAATTAGCCAGTAATGATCAAGGGTACAAACGTAAGCAAACGCTGCTTCCATGTTTCCTCTTTCACCATCTAGACTTGTTCAATGCAACATCCAAGTACTAGCTGCTACGTAAGTTTTGCCCAGTTGACTGCAGACATGAGCACATCCTAACAGTCACAGCTATGGATGTTATCCCCCACTCAGAGTATTACTTTGGACATCTTGAACCAGGTTTTGTGGGCTGTGCTGCAAGAGTGTAGGCACCAGTGCCACGAACAAAACATGCAAAGAACTGAACCTGAAAAAGTTCGTGGGAGGTGATTAAGCTCTCTTGACTCTTCCTCATTCCCACACGTGTTTTGGCATCCTCAGACCTTTGGTTTTTATCTTTGCAGGCTCTGAAAACGAGGCAATGGGAAGAACCACCTAAGACAGGATGAGGATTTGGTGGTCTGTGTTGGCAGAAAGCAGAGGCAGCGCCACCGAAGAAAAATGACTGGATGCCAGCTGCCCGTCTAAATCGTGGTTGCATTTGATTCATTATAGCAACTTCACATCTCTTCCCTATCGTGAGTCATTAGTCTTTTTATCTTCTGTTTCCCCTTTGCAATTTATTTATTCTGTGGATCATTCCTGGAATGACATTTCTAAGAACAATTTTATTTATGACATCCAGGAGATGTCCATTTGCTGACATTCATTGAATCCAAATAACTCTAAGAAGAGGGAATGCTTTCCCTCTCTTCTTCAATAAGCTTATCCTTTAGGACAGGCCTGGGTGGACTTTTTCAGGGCAAGGACTACTTCTACTGCTATCTGAACACCGCGGTCCACGAGCCATTTATTTTCACTTGCTCAGGTACATCCAGCTGCCTGGATGGTGCGAAGGGCCGATTCTCACCTCTAGCAGCTGTACGTGTGTGTGTGAGTGAACAATGTTTCGTTCATGTTTAGCTGTCTGGCTGCTGGGCCCTGGTGTAATGTGGCATCTGCTAGAACAGTTTTTCTTAATTCAGGCTATCACTCCAAAATTGCTTGGCAGTCCACCACCAGTGGACCGCAGACAATTTTTCACTAGATTGAGAATTCTTCTTCTTGGTTTCATCATTGAATAGAATCATCTTGGCCATGTAATTTTCCTTTCTGAGCCTTTTCAGTGTGTAAAATGAGAATGATATAACACCTATGTCACAGGAGTGTTACTCAGAAGAAATAAAGTAATTCAGGTACAACATTGACGGCAGATAACAATAATATTCAGCAGGTGCAGAGAGAGATAAGCACATTCCAAGGATCATCTCATTTATTCTGTACAATAACCTTGTGAAGTGACTATTATATTGTTCTCTTTTTTCAGAGCAGAGAACTGAGGTTCAAGGATTGTAAGCAATTTCTCTAAGAGCAAAATAATTAGTCCATAGTGTAAGTGGGGTCCCAACACTGGTAGTCTGACTTTAGTCATTCACTTTACTCACTGAGCTATCCTGCCTGCAGTAATAAACACCAAATAGCTATTGTTTTCATTATCATTTCTCCTTTAGCTTCAGCACGACACACAGGATGTGGATATAATTGGAAGCAAGTAAATGTGCATTGAATGCACACTGAACAACGTTTGTCTTGTTTTGTTTTGTTTTAATTTTCCTCTGCCTTTTACACACCTAAGACTAGGTATATGAAAATTATTTTGCTTTCCTCACAAAGCATTTTCTTTAAAAAAAATTCTTAGTGTCTTTGTGGGTGTGTTTTTAAATCTCTGCTAGAAAAGTTTCATTTTTCTTTCTTGTCAAATGAACTCCATTTTTAAGTCCTTGGTGCAATGCCATTTTGTTTGTGAAACATTCCCTGGGTCCTTGATCCATCAACATTTCATCGATGCATTCATTTCAGCACGTATCTTTCTATTCTGAAATGAGCTATGTGAGTATTTGTGTACATCATTAAACAGTTACTTCCCTCAAGTCCTGGGCAATGTTTTCTTCCTTCTGTGTTTTCCTTGTGCCTAGCAGGCAAAGAGAAACAAACAAACATTGAGTGACTTTTGAAGGGTTGTGAGATACTGGAATGCCTCTTGATGAGGCACTTGTGAATTTCTCTGATGGGTTACTTTTTCTTGCCACTATAAAGTTTCATTGTCATCCTTTTTACAGTGATGAACAGGCATAAATAATTTTCTACTTTTAATCTTGTTATACTAGTATGCATCGACATGTATATAAATGGTATAATACTCATATAAACAGACAAGGAAGCATGCAAAAATTTATTGCAATAAAAATAACAAAGTCTACTTATCTATATAAATGTCATGAAATAGCTATAAACCAAATTATACCTGGTTAAAAAAAATGAGGCTTTAGAGTTGTGACAATAATTCTATCCATGGACAATACTCCAACTTATCCGAATTAGTTTATAGGAATATTATGTGTCAGCAGAAACACATTTAATTAGAATCTGCAAAATAGTAGTGCTCTATTCTGAAAGAGATTAGCAAAATGGAAAAGGGAAAAAAACAGTTTCTTCAACAGGAAAACTTCATAAAGAACTGGAATAAGAGGAAGCATATCTGAAAGCTTCACTAGAGTCTATGTGCAGGAAACTCATGTTGCATCCAGATGAGCATGTCTGCAATCATGAATTACTACGCTACATGTTCATTTTTAAATAGATGATTATTAAAAGGTTTATTCAAATCAGAGCTCTGTTAGTGTTTAAGTTAATAAGATAATATTTAAAGAGCCCCCTGTGTACAGAAATCTTTAAATGGGAGGATGCAATAATTTCCAGGACAAATAACAAGTAAACAAGCACAGAAAAGCAGGAATTCCAATACGTTCTGTGCTGACTCTCTTACTGCGAGACTTAAATTTCGGGGTCAATCATGATGGCTTCATCGTCCCTGTCCTGCTTTGTTGAATTTGTACTCACTCGTCCAAAGCTCAATCTTGGTAAGATCGAACTCTGCCTGCTGAATGAGGCTGCAGAAAGACACTTGAACACATTGACGGTCTTACTTTTGGAATCATGATCAGGGCATCCTCCAGCGAGTCTCCACGCGTCCTCCTGAATCATCGTTTTTCTCTTCCGAGCAATCAGGACAGGTGGCGCACAGTGTGCTGCTGTTTCCTCATCGTAAAACCAAACCGACACACATTCTCTTGATCCCACTTCTCCCACCAGTTAACAGCACATTTTCTTTCTGGCGCTGGTATCAAGGCACCGTACCCTCGTGGGTTTGCTCCAACCTCACTCCTCCTTCCTCCTCAGTCTCCTCTGGTGGGAGCTCCTTCCGAACTTTTAAATTTCCGAGTACCCCAGTGCTCAGGCCTCGAGTCCCTTTTTTTCCTTTTTCTACACTCTCACCCTGGATGATCTCATCTCGTGTTAGGACTTTGAATGCTGGTGAGTCCCGATCTGGTGAGCCTGAATCCTCCCTCTGAACTTCAGAATAATAAAACATCCCATGTCGTTTTGACGTTCCTTTTGGCTGTCAAATATTAAACTCAAGATATTCAGAACTACTTTCCCCCCAAAACTTATTTTACCCACAGCCTTTGCCGTCCCCTTGAAGGACAACTTTGTCCTTCTAGTTACTCAGGTTACGAGAACCTTGGATTCATGGTTGACTCCCATCACTTCCTCACACCTTCTATCCAATCTGTCCAGAATTTTGTGGATCCATCTTGAAACTCTCTCTAAAACCCGACTGCTCTCACCTCCTCTTCTGCTACCGTGCGGGTCCGAGCCACTGTCATTTTGCACATGGCTGGTGCAATGGCCTCCTATCTGGTGTCCCTGATTTTATACTTGCTCCCACCTCCTGGCCTCTCTATTAGCATTGCAGCCAGAGTGATGGTTTTAAAATCTAACTCAGATGGGGTCACTTCTTTATTTGCAATCTTGTAACGTGTCCCAGTTTTACTCAGTGAAAGCCAAGGTTTTCACAATGATTTGCAAGGCCTTATGTTATTTGCTCCCTTTCCCACAGGCTCATCACTTTGATCTAATTTCTTATTCACTTACCAATTTTTATTCTCTTTCAGCAATATCCTGGCCTTTTGTATCAGCTATTTTTCTCTCTTCAGAACAGCCTTCTTCCAGTTATCTACTGGCTGATAGACTTCCTCCTCTCCCTCCAACCTTTGCTCAGTGTCGTTTTCTCAATGTGACCTATACTGATCTCCTTATTTAATATTACTTTCTGACCTCCTACCCCTGCACTCTTAATTCTCTGCTCACCTTACTCCACATTCCGTTTTCTATGGGCATTCATAATTTTCTAGCATGCTGGATCACTTACTAATGTGTCATGTCCATTTCCGTTAAATGCCTTCCTTCCTCCTTTGGAATATAAGCTCCAGACAGGCAGAAATATTTCTTTTGTTTACATGTGTAACTAAAACATCTAGGACAGTCCCTGTCACTTAGCAGATGCTCAGTATAATTTTCTGAATGAATGTAATTTTGTGTGATGTTAAATCTTTTTTTCAAAAATTATTTTTGAGTACAAAGGGATATGTTCATGGTATGATAGAGAAAGCTCATGTGATACTTACTCTCAACACATTTAATTCTCCTTTATAATTTCTAAGAGATATCATATTCCTTAAGACTTTTGTTTTGAAGGTTGTGCTGCCATCTAATGAGGTAAATATAAATTACATAAACTTGCTTTTCTTCTGCTGTTACTATAGCTTTTCCTTTAAAAGCATTTCCTAGCTTTCATAGACTTGAGAAGAATGTTAACTAGTAAATTTTGAACCAGATCCCCAAATACATGCAAGTAGAAGCATGCAAACAGCTCTCTCGAAGTCTGAAAGTACCCACTGTACAAAGTTGATGCAGACCAACAGATTGTATCAATTACAAATGGATTATCTTTACTTCAAATAGCATTGGGCACAGGAAAATGAAACATCATTTTAAGGGTCGCACTTTTATTTACAAAATAAACCTCTGATTTGACCTTGTACTGATGTGAAATATGCAGAATTTCTTTATTATAAAATGGGGCTTAAAGGGAACTTTGCAAGGGACTTGGGGGAGTGAAAGTGAAGGACAGTATTTTGTTCTCTATGTAGGATGGCAGAGGAAATTAAGCTTTAAGGACCTTGTGACAAAAGATGTTGAGGCACAAAAGCCTATCTGATGATCTCGATGGATTATGTAGCAACATTCTGGGACAAGTATGGACCCCTCACAACTTAAAAATATCATGTAAAAATTTATTGCTGTGGATTCTATAGCTGTCATTTTATGCATGCTGTGCGTAGGTAAGGGTTTCCCAAGGACTAGAAAATTACCCATCTAATTCACAGCCTGCCTTCAGTTCACACATTTTATTTTCTCTTTCAGAAGTTGTTTCTCTATCTTGGTTTTTATGATTGCTAAGAAAAGATTATCTTCTATTTAGTTTTCTTTTTATTTACTAAATGTATTGGGGTGACATTGGTTAGTAAAATTATATAGGTTTCAGGTGTACCGTTCTATAACACACGATCTATGTGCTGTGTTACGTGATCATCACCCAGAGTCTGTTCTCCTTCCATCACTGTGTATTTGAGCCCTTTTTCTCTTCCGCCATCGCCCTCCCCCTTACCCTCTGGTAGTCACTAAACTATCGTCTGAGTCCATGAGTATTTAGTTCTTTGTTCCTTTCTGTTTTATATTCCACATGTGTGTGAAGTCATGTGGTTCTTGAAATTTTCTGTCTGATCTATTTTGCTTAGCAGGATGATCTCAAGGTCCATCCACGTTGTTGCAAATGGCAATATTTCATCTTGTTCTAGATCATTATGTCCATTAAATAGGGTGGATGGAACTCTAGCATTAACCTACTGATCACTTTTCATGACACCTTGCTAGTTCTGGGGCCACTACCAGTTTAAGCAATATTTTTATGGTAAAGGTTCTCTTTATTGTTCTAAATTGTTCATTGTGTGCATGTACCACAGCTTCTTTATCCAATCAAAGGACACTTTGGCTGTTTCCATGTCTTGTCCACCTGAACAATACTGCAATGAACATTGGGTATGTACATCTTTGCTGACAGAAGTTTTCAATCGATGTGATATATCACATAAACAAAATAAAAGATAAAAACCATATGATTACATCGATTGATGAAGAAAAAGCATTTGACGAAATACAACATTCATTTATGATCAAAACACTTAATAAAATGGGTATAGAAGGAAAATACCTCAACATAATAAAGGCCATATAGGACAAACCCTCAGCTAATAGCACATTGAACAGTGAAAAGCTATTTAATTTTTTTCCCACTTCAACTGTGTACATATAAAACATATGTGAACATCTTGAATTTTTCCTTTTATAAGAATGGTGTCTTAAAAAGTCACCTTTATTTTATAGACCACAAGGCTGTTATTATATTTTTATTAATCTGCAATGTAATGTTAAGACTCTTGGCTTGTTTATTCATAAAAATTAGTGTAACAGAAATATCTGTAACCTAAAAAACTTGACAATTTAAATGACATCAGATACAAAGGGAAAGTCATGTTGGCTAAAATTCTATACAAAACTTATACTGGAATGGCACTTAAATGTATTTTAATAAATTTATTTCCTTCCAAATATTTTTTATCAAGTATCTACAAATGAATCTACTAAGGAAAAAAATTTGGATATAATTCCAAATCATTTGAGATTTTGGTTGTAATTCTCACAAACACTTAAGGAGCTTCTGGGTCACTGTTTTAACTACAGTCACAAGGCTAAATTTTTGCTCTAGTGTTACGTCTTCCTCTATGATTAATTTTGTCTAGTTAGGCTCACCCACATCACTCCTCTCCTGTCTCATGCCTTGAGTTTGAACTCAAGAATTACAATAACTTGCATATCATCTGAGTAGGGAAAACACTGCTCTAAGTGATTCAAAAGTCTTGACTATGCTTGTAGAAATTGAGTTGTGTCTTACACCATGGTTAGTGTTGACATTGATTTTGGGAGGAACTGGTTTATTTAAACCATTTTGTATAAAAAATCCAGACCACTTTATTTAGTGTTACAATTTACTATAAGTAGACATGTCTGAAGTCCAGTGATGGGTACAAGTTATGTTCAAATTTGATTCCATACTTCATATCAGAAAAGCATACATCAATAAAGAGAACCTTTACCATAAAAATATTGCTTAAACTGGTAGTGGCCCTGGAACTAGCAAGGTGTCATGAAAAGTGATCAGTAGGTTAATGCTAAAGTTCCATCCATCCTATTTAATGGACATAATGATCTAGAATAAGTAACTTAGCTTCCACAGGCTTCACTTCCTTTATTTCAGAGTTGAGGTGGCTGAACTACATAATGTATAGTTTCTTCCTGTTTATAGATCTTTGTTCACCATATATCTTTCAGTAATCATGGACACAGAGATTTGAGTTATCCTTAACAGGAATGAAAGACAACTAGAGATGGTGGCTGTCTTACAGAACTTGTCACTCAATAAAAACTTTTAATTTTGTTAGGAAACACGAGAACTTAGAAAACTCATGAGAAAAGAGAAGAGATGGAATGAACAGTCTAGAATCCCATTGCCACCAGGATAACCCACTTAGGACACTTCAGCTAGGAATCCTGCTCGTGCATGCTAGACTCTATACTGTGCATCCTACGCTGTGAATAACTTTTGTCTGGCTTCGTTTTCCATTTGTTTATTTTTTTCCATCACTCCCTAAATATGCAAAGTCTCCACAGTCCCTCATCAGCCAGGGTCTGGTCTCTTGCTCATGTGCTGGTTACCTGGACCTCTTTCCATAAAGGGAAACTGAGTCCTTGCATCCTTTGGAGTCTAGTGGATCAGTTCCTGGGGAGGAAAGAAAAAATGACGAACTATGTCCAACTCGTGGCAAAATAACAACCTAGTGCATTCCTAAATCTTCTAATTCTGAGGCTGACTGATGAAGCTTCATGGCATGCGTCTGGACTTAGAAAATAAATGTTAGGCATGAATTGTTTGTGTGCCAAACTTGTCCCTGTGCATCACAGGACACCCACTGGTCTGAAAGCTGCTGCTCCAGGTTTCCCAGAAAGTCAGAGAAGGCTGTGCTTTTCTGACACAGCCAGCAAGAGCCCAGAGACCACAGTCACTCACTGGGGACAACCATTTGTCTTCAACTCCTTATGCTCACTCCACTATCTTACTGCCCTGGAGTTATGAAATTTAACTGTGGCTGTAATGATAAAAATATATCCTATTGAAATGTGTGTCATAGCTTCTCCTGTATTAACTGGAACTCTCAAGGAATTCTTGATTAGTAAGGGGAGATGTAAAGGTTGCAAAAAGTGGCACTACTGCATATATACATGCATAGGTGAGTGAGTGAGTGAGTGTGTGTGTGTGTGTGTGTGTGTGTGTGTGTATGTATGTGTGTGTGTGTGCGTGTGTCTGCATATGTGCCTGTGTTTATGTCTGTGTGCATAGTGTCTGTGTCTCAGAGAGAAATGGGGAGACTAATGACAATGGAAGGATGGCATAGCACTCTCTCCTTTCTGGATTTAAACTCCAGTGTAGAGTTTGTGTATGTGTGTAAATAGAAATGTGTAGAAAAACCTATACTCAAAAAGAATCCAAATAAGACTGGCTAAATGAGAAAAGGAAATAAACTTGTAAATGGGCAAGTATACATGAGTACTAATTTTGAAGGAAATAAAAGGCTTATGTATTTATGTAAATTCACACAGCGTGCACATTTTCTCAGTTAGGGCTGTTTGCAAGCTGGAGGCATCTAGAATTTCTAATATGTGTACACATATGTCACTGGGTAGAACATTTGTTGGTTCAGACACAAACATTCAATGTGGACCTCAGAGCCATCTGTCACATGCTTGGTTAAATGGTGCTAGAAAATCTGCAGATCTTTGATGCAACTGAAGAGTGAGAGGCTGAAAAATGTCGGATCACATTCCCAATATGGTGAAGGACTTAGAACTGTTTGATTTTTTCCCATTCATGACCACACTTTGTTTATTTTTAAACCTTGCTCCTTGCTGAGCACGTGATCAAAGATATAATATAAGAAAAGCAGGCAAATATTACTTCTGGTTCCCTCTCCTGCTCCTCTCTCCCTTTCTGTGGTGTGTTTGCTGTCTGCCAGGCTTGGTGCTACATGCTGGGGGTATCAGGATGACTAAGTCACAGATCCTGACCTTATGGAACTCAATTTTTCTAAGAGGAAGCAGATAGGACAAGAACTAATTATAATGCAATTTAATAAGTATTATGATAATAGCATGGCCAAGATTTAGGAAAACAGAGAGAAAAACAATTAATTATTGCTGCCCAGGAGGATTGTAGGAGTCTTCACAGGGGAGGTGACACCTGACCTGACTGTTGAAGGATGGACAAGATGTGGCCTTGTTAGGAGATACGTCAATAGGGAATTGCAGACTTCAGAAAGACCAGATTTCCATGCCATTCAAAAAGAGCCTACTGAGCCCGTGTTCGATGACTCAAGATCTTGAGGACATATGTTAATGCTGGAGGAGCAGACTAAATAAATTCTAAAACTGGATGAAAAACTTGGACCTAGGTCTTGGTATGATGCTGATGTGGGGAAAGAAAAGAGAAACAGTATTTGTTGATTTCTACTGTACCAAGTGCTTAAGATAGCTGGTCTCAATTAATTTAAAAATCAGTGAAGTAGGTATTAGTACTGATTCATTTTTAAAGATAAGAAAAATGCCCAAGGTCACTCAGCAATAACAGCCGACATTTGGACTTGGATCTCGCTGACTGCAAAAGTCAATGTAGTTTTTACTGCACACTGTTGTCTCTGTGCACTTGTCTTCAGTATACTATATAACGTATACAGAGGGTGCTAAAAAAGTACACACATTTTAAGAAAGGAAAAAACTGTATTAAAATTGTAATAATATATACTGAGAACAAAAGAGGAAAACAAGTCATGTTTGACTTCTGCAATGACAAGAGGTGCTCAAAGTGGTGACCACCAGCGTCCAGACTCTTCTGATTATGGAGAACTACTGCTTGAGCCACGACCAAAGTGCCCAGTGGTATCCCTGCGCATGCCATTTCAGTATCTTCCTGAAGCACCGCCAGTGTGGCCGGTTTTGTATGCTACACCACAGCCTTTAGTGTCCCCTATGGGTAGAAGTCAAGGGGTGTTAAGTCAGGAGGATGTGGGGAAAACTCAACCACACCCCTTTGTCCTGTCCAATTTCCTGGCAAACGGTCTTGCATTCCTCGAACAACAGCTGTGCTTCTGCCATTTTCTTTGACTGTCCTGCCTGTCTTCTAGTGATGCCAGCGTTCATTTGGACGACGCCATCTTTTGAGCAAATGTCATACTACATTGTTACAGTAATTCAATTCAACTTTGGAAAGTAATACATGCATAACATGTATTACTTAAAATGTGTATACATTTTTTTGGCATCCCTGCTTTACCTGTGTGATATATAAACACACACACACCTATATATGAGGTCGGACAATTAATTTCACAAACTCATCCTAGAAAGAGTGCTATGTACCTCACTGCTGAGTATCACTACGGTCACCCTTGGAGTATGCCCCCTTGGGAAGCTGTGCACTGACTCCAGTTTCTAGTCCACCCTTCAAAGCAACTTTGCAACTCTTTTTCTGGAATGGCCATCAGAGCTGTCGTTGTACCCCAAATCTGACAATTAAGTTCGTGAACTTGACACTGTGCACTTATGTTGACGGCACTGTACAAACAACTTGATAAGGCGTCACAACCTTGGAAAGCATACAAGGGCAAGTTCACGAACTTAATTGTCAGAGTTTGTGTACGACAACAGCTCTGATGGCCACTCCAGAAAAAGAGTTCCAAAATTGCTTTGAAGGGTGGACTAGGCGCTGGCGTCGGTACACAGTTTCCCAAGGGGAGTACTTCAAAGGTGACCGTAGTGATACTCAGCAGTGAGGTGTGTAGCACTTTTTCTAGGATGAGTTTGTGAAATTAATTATCTAACCTCATAAAATATATTACACTTTCAGAAATAAATGCTTTATTAGGGGGAATAACTTTGGAAATCAACATTAATGGACATTATCAGGCCTAATCCTGGCTTGAGCTGTGCTCGTTTATTTTATTTTGGTATGAAATATCGATAGGACAGCCTGTCCCTGTGGCAAGACTCAGCCCATCCCTGGATCTTTTTACTGCGAGGCTTTCAACACATAGCTCACTTACTGTTTACTAACACTTACGAGTGTTAAAATCTTTCATGTCAACAGGTTGGGGATCTGGCTGTTGAGTCAATGGGGGCATTCTGTTGACTTCATAAGGGTTTCACAAAGGAGATCAAAGGAATGCCTTATGTTTCAATACATAACGTTACAGGACAGATGGAATCCACCTTGAAAGACCCATGACATTTAAAGCCAGATTATCAAAAGTTTCAGACACTAAAACCTATTAGCGTGCTCGAACCTTATCCTCACACGGTCAGCACTTTTCAGCTTCATTTATAGGGAGTGGGCAATCCAATTTGAATTTTAACTACTGCCAAAGTTCAAGCATGGGTTACAAGAATGGCCATTGAAATATGAGTTGTCCTAATGATGCTCTGCTTTGCTATGGAGACGTACGCTCCTTAGCAGTGATATCAGACAACCGACGAAATCACTTTATGTGAATTAAAAAGCTACCCACTCAGAACTTTGGGGAAGAATTTCAGAGCTTGAAGTTGTATTTGGGTAGGTGGTAGCTTCACAAATCTGTTCTACCTCTGATGAGGAAAGGGCATGAAAGGAAGTTGTTCTTTCATCTTCCAGAAACTCCAAGGGGATTCTGCTTTGCCCACATCTAACACAAGATATACACAAAACCTTTGAAAAATACTGCAGTGTTACAAATGAGGATGGTGTACCTGAGTATCCCCATATTTTTCTATCAGTGAAAAGCAATTATTTCTGTGCATCTAAACCATTAATTATTAAAGCTTGTGAACAATCTTGTTTTGTAAAAAACTGTTTAAATATATGTGGTAATTCAAAATTATTATTTTATAAATTAAGATGCTTAAAAGATCTTTGATTACACAGGCACTTAATCTAATGTTTGAAAATACTTTTAAATGCAATTAGGTGCCAATTGCTTTAAGGTATAACCAGCCCCAACACTTTATCATCTTTTCCAAATACTGCCATTTTTAGTGGTGCTGCAAAGCGAAATCCTTTGAATTTTCGATAAAGTGATACTTCAAGTCACACAATTATTAGAATTTTTATTTTTCTCTTACTTTAAAATAGTAGTTGAGTTCATTAAACAGGTTCCCAAACAGATGCTATATTTGTTCATTTCTTCATCTACTTATCAACTCAAGGTTTCGAAAAAGTAGAGTAAAACAATTGTATACTATTTTTAAAACAAATAATAAAAAATAATGAATATGGCCCCCAAATGATGAAGTACACAAATGTCTAAAGTCTATAAATTATATGCCTGGTATTTGTGAGATAACTTGGGCTGTCAGAAATCTTTTTTAGAAATACATATATATATGCGCTGTATTTAAGCTCGATACATTTCTGGTAATAAAATAAAAACTGGCTACCATACATTCTGTGAGATGTCATCAGTTTTACTTGCTTTACATAATAATTTATCTTCTTTTGGTGTTTTAAGGAACGTGCTTCTCTCTTATCCCCCCTATTTTCATTAAGAGCAACTATTAATCTGTTTTCTATTAAATCTATAGTTTCCTTCTAAGCATGTTGCTAGATGTGTTCTGTAATTAAGCATTTAAACCTTGTAATGCAGAGCAGTTTTGTTTGTCTGCTCTGTGAGTGTCAGCCTTTGAAGAGTACTTTCCTGCCTCTGTCTTGTGGGGACCCATCAAGAGCAGAAGAGGTTAAAGGCACCCACCCATCCAGCAGGTGTGGAGGCAGCAGAAGGCTCTGTCTCCCTTTGTTGGCGGCCCTGAAAGTGCAGGTGTTGAACATCAGCACCATCATTCTGTTTGATAGTTCAGCTTTTGTGTGTCAGGTGGGGACATTTACACTAAATCTGAAGGGAAAAAACCTCTCATAACTTTGTTGTCTAGTCTGAGAAGCGTAGAACAGATTTTTTTTTGACTGGTTTTAAAGCTGAAAAGATTGGTGTGGCTTTACCTGTCAAGCTTGTAGATAGAAGTCTTGTTTTAACCTGACCATAAAAATAGATACAGTTTATTCTTTATTGAAAAAATAAATATGAAACAGTTCTAAATAGAACTGAGCAAAGTGAGTGCTTTGCCCTGGTTGGAAATAATACCACCTTTAAGATATTTCTATTTGCTTAGATCCTTTGGTTTTAAACTATCATTGTACTTGTTTTTTTTATCACACTATCTGTCAACTTAAATTAAGATGTATGTAGCACCAGGTCAGAGGCACTAAAGAAAATCTCCCTTTGAAACACAGAAATTATCTCTGGTATCCCTTGGCTTACCCGGCTCCAATCCAGCTGTCACTTCTGCTCCATGATTCATTCTGATAATGTTAACCAGCTGTTGATTTAAAAATCTATCATTGCTAAAGTTCACTGCAGGCTTTTTATTTTTCTGAAATAGCCCAAACAATATAATAATGACTTTGTATTCTTTATACCCCAAAATGTTATTGTCATTCTGCAATCCAGGTAGAAAAGTACATCTTTTATACTTTGAATTATCTTCTTGTCTGAGCATGACTCAAATGGAAAAATAATTTTTACATTTGCATCTCATGAAAAAAGTACCAGGAAGGTTGTCAGGGCTCCAGAATGTCAACCTGTGACAACACTGGTTTCTCTAAATATTTTAGTCCCACATGTTTCTTTTCTTTAATCAGTTAACACTTCTGTCTATATCACCCAAGAGAAGAATACATGTGGCTCAACAAATGTCAATAATTTGGCAAACTAAAAAGCATTTGTTTCTTCAATTAATTAAATTCATTTATCTTTTAAGTAACAAATTGATAGTAAGGTGAAGGCGTTTTATTAAACAATTAAAAATATCCTTTACATGTTTTTAATGTTAAGCTTGCTTATGATAAAATTAAATATTAATTTTTATAAAAAAATTTTAAAATTAAAAAATTTCATATAAAGATCAAATAATCACATGCATGATAATACTAACAAATGCTACGATTTATTTTGGGCCTACTCTATGTCAAGTAGCTCCTTTAATCTTTATATGAAGGATTATTTAAAGTATGAGAAACACGGAGAATGAGAAAAGTTTAAGTAACTTGTAGTCACCCAGCTAATAAGTGACAACTGAAATTCAAACCCAGACCCATATGATTCCCAAACAGCTTCTCTGTCCACCATAACACATGTTTCTCAGTAAATTAAAAAATGCTAAATAGAAAGAATTGTACAATATGGTGTTATAATTAATTACATTTCAGATTAGAGTGCATCTAGTAACAAAATCTGCCTTGATCTTACTGTATTGCCAAAAGATTTCTAAGACACACACACATATACACACACACATACAATTACTTTGAGTTAAAATAGGAAAAATGGATTGGTGCCATTATAATGCAAACTTCCTATGTGCTTGACATGAATAGTTTCATTCAATTATCACAACAACCCCATGGAGTAGTTACTGTTACTATTATTTCTACTTTACACAGATGAATAATAATTTAACGAGCAAGCAGAAAATCAGGTTTTCAGTTTAGGCCTCTGTGACTCCAGGAACTAGGCTATACATATTACAGGCTAGCCTAACTGTTTAGATCAGTTTTGAACCACACAGATTTCAATGTAATGGATTCACAGGGTTTGTGATTAAATTTATACTGAGCGTAGGTTATGTTGTAAAATTTGTATGCATTTGTTTAATGAAATCTACTATGAAATGCTTTCTTTGTGTGTGATTGGCCACTGTCTTCCAAAAAAAAGATCAGTTAATTAAGGATTCTAATGTAGTTATTGAAGTTTTACTGTATTTTAAATCTTACTCTTGGAAAAAAATGGGTAATATTTGAAAGAGAAATGAGGCAGGAAGGCTGGCCCTTCCTGCGTCAAATGTTGCCTGTGTCACCTGAACTTGTGCCTTGCTCTGGAGTCAGTCAGCTTTGGTGAGAACTACGTGTTTAAATTTGGTCAGAATTTGGCTGCATGAGTAAGTGCTGTCCTTGTATTCTCTGTGTTAAGATTCATTCTACCGGTAAATGTTAGTGTGTATTGTGCTTTCTTATGAATTTTGTGGTTACTTAGTCTCCACCCTTCTTCCAAGCAGTTTTACTCTGTATTCTTAGGGTATCAGAAGAGTATGGAGAAAATAAACCTGACTCCAAGGTGCATTGATGAGATCAAATGAGTTAACGAATGTAAACTGCAAAGCACTGTATCTTACATACAATCGGGGCTCAATAAATGTCTGGTTCCTACTTTTAATTGAATACAACATTTCCTCCTAATTGAAGCTTACTTTAAATCCTGAATTATTTTTTCCATTTTGTTTATGTATCCTTCATAATATGGTTATCAACTCTACTAGGCCAACTGATTAACACAATGTTACAAAAACAGTAACTTCAGTCAGGGTGACGTGTAACTTCTTAATCCAGGTCATCCTGTTAAGAACCTCTTTTTAACCTTAAATATTGTCTTTTGCTGACCCAGCCTATTATAGCCACGTTTTAGTCTTTGTTATACAGTTCAGATTCAAATTCATATTAATGAATCTAATTATATCATTAAAATAATACAGTGCTAAACCGAGTGCATTCTATTACTGTAATTGCTAAGTCTAATGTGTGTTTATAAGTGCTTATGCCTGTTACCCCACTTGAATCTGTAATATTTTTATATGATTTTAAAAACTATAATTTGTTTTTTACAGGCAAGTAAACCTTAAAAATAGTACCCACTCATAAGTTTTTGAAAGTTAGTTGAATTTTGCATATTCAAGATAATTTCTTTTTCTCTCTTGGACTGAATTTTGCATTTTTAAGATAATTTTCTTTTTCTCTTCAATACTTCTTTTGGAAATATCATTATATGTTCTTTTGTCAGTTCTTCAGGATACTTGAAGTAAAGGCAATGTGCTAAACCAAAGCATATTATTCCATATTAAATAAGTTATTATATAAGGTTATATGTAAAACGAAAATGCCTTAAGCTGCTATGTAACCATTTGTAAAGTGTAGGCTAGATATACCAAGCAGGTTATTTTTTTTTAAATATTTATAATTTATTTATGTGACTCAAGATCCAAGTAATTTTAATGTATTGCAATTAATTGATATAGCTATTAAGTCTCTTTTAATCTCAGATTCCTTTTCCATCCTTTGCAATTTATTTTTTTTCAGTTTTATTGAGAAATAATTGACATAACGTATCAGTTTGATATACTTGTATTTTGCAAAATAATTTCTAGTAACATAATGTTAGTTAACACCGCCATTGTACCACATAATTCCCATTTCTTTTTTTGTGGTGAAACCATTTAAGATTTACTCTCTTAGTAACTTCACAGTATATGAGTATAATACAGTACTAATAACTATAAGCAGTGCATTAGATCCCCAAAACTCTTTCACTCTGTAACTGGAAGTTTGTGCTCTTTGACCAACATCTCCCCATTTCCAGGTCATGCCAGGTTGCATACAGAAAAAACATTGAGCACACTAAAGGATGGGCTTCTATTAAGATTAAGGGTTTCATATTTTGCCTTTCAAGGGGAATTATAGACCCCAATTCTCCTGACAATATTATTTATCTTGTGTGGAGTGAAAAGGTTCTTGTGACTTTTTAAATCACCAGTTGAGATTCTATACATTTAGCTGAGACAGTAAGTGCAAGAATCACTTGGATGGCTGTAGAACAACACGTGCACCTAATAGGTGTGTTTTTAAATGAAGGAATCGCTATGAGGTGATTACCTCTGATTGGAATGAGAGAAATTCACACTTACACCCATTGAGCTTTGTCTAAAAATCAAACAAACCCAAACCAGTTTTTATTATCAATAGGTTTTAAAAATACATTTTGATTCTTACTAGTTCACCTTTAAAATAGGTACAGATGAGTCTGTAGAAGAGAAACACCATTAAAACAAGTAGGGGCACACAAGGATTTAAGATGATATCTCTAATGAAATACAGAGCTTCAGCCCTGTGAGAAAATTAAGACTTGGGCGGAGAATCAAAGAGGAGCTCAATAGCCTTCAGAAGGCGTTTTTATAGTCTAGGATCAAGGGGGTTTCATCTGCTGAAGTGTTGAGGACTAGTAATGGTCTGTTAATCTATGAGATGCTTTTATATTGTTTGCTTTGCAATTGCTGAGACTGCTAAAGCTTAAGAGTAAGAGGTTGTAGGCTGGAAATCAGATGGGCACTACATGCAAGTTGTCCCACCTTATTGCAGTGCCATGTGATGCTCTGGAGGACATGGAATGCTTTTAGGAATCCTTTAAAGGTTAAGATGTTAAACACCCTCAGTGGCTTCAATCACATTGTAGGGAGAGAGAGAGAGAGAGAGAGAGAGAGAGAAATGAGAACGAAAGAGGAGATCCAAAGGCATAGTCAGCTATTCCGTTTTCTGAATTAAGAGTAACAGTTGCACATAATTTTTAAAATACATGACATTTCATTCTTCTTCGGCAAAGTGACCTAGTGGCTGATATAAATTAGGTATATACTTGTGTATCATTTAATTTGAATATTTATGGAGAAGCCTAGGCTCTTCATATGAAATAAATGTTGATGTTTTAAAACTGGAATTTGATCTTAGTAAACAAAGGTGAGTTAAACATGGCTTCTTTTCATTTTGGATGCAGTGGTGCCACATCTTACCGGGGTCGAATTTCTCAAGTTAGAGCATGCAAAAATCAACTGGAGTCAAAATTATGCTGGGTCTTCCTTACATCTTTCACAAGTACAGCATTATCTGGTTTTACAAGGGCTGTCTGGAAAGTATCTAGTCATGTAATATGAAAACTAGAGGCATTTATGGCTGCATTTTACTCTGGACAGTTCTTGTGTGTAAACAACCTTACACAATAATTAGGTACACATTAAAATATAATACACAATAAAGAATATTTAAAGTATAATTGTATAGTACATAAAATTTTTCAATTAAATCTTTGTCATTATTTTTTGCCAAGCACATTGTGTAAGTTAAAGGTGCACTTGCAGGAACTACTCTCTGAAATAAAAATTATTAAATATACAATAAAGTGAAATAAAAAGTGTTTGGTTTTCAAATGTCAGTGTACCAGAAATACCCAGAAGATAAATGTTGCCTTGGTATATGTAATATGTAGTAAGATTTTGTTGATTAATGAAGATATCGCCATTGGTCTTAGCAAGACAATCCTCAGGGAATGGCTGAGTGCTCTAAGAAACCATCCCAAATGACTTTGAAAGATGATTTCAGCAATTAGATCCATGAATTTAGCTAATGGAACATCCTCATTTCTGTCATTGCCTTTCTGTCATGACCCTGAGAAAACATAAAATAAAATGTGTCAATCTACTAAGAAGACTTAAAATACCGGTGAAAAGCAGAGCTTGAAATATTGCTATAACTTCTCTTACTTTTACATTTTCCATCATGGACATGTCTATGAAAACCTTCCACCTTGAAGATGATCATCACTACCAAAAGACTCATGATTTTTATTAGCTAAACAGAAAAAAAATTTCACCCATTTTTACTTTTAAAATTCTTCATGGTAGGCAGATGGGTAGACTAAACTAAAAAAAAAGACTTAGAAAGTTATTTTAACATGTCGGATGCATCTAACATATTAGATATGTCCATGAGTGTTGTATGTTTTATTTATAAAATATTTGCATATTTTAGCTATATCCACATGTATGTTACACATTACCATAAATACCTCTTTTCCTTTGTGGCTAATTAGGCTGACCAGGCATCCTATTTTAAATGGGACAGAGAATAGTGGTACTGTCCTGTTTCAAATGGCGTGTAGGTCAGCTTAGTTTCACTGGGCTAAATCAAGGTGACAGTAGTATGACTATACATACTGTTTGAAATGGGACAGTACCATTGTTTTCTGTCCTATTTAAAATGGTACGTCTGGTCAGTCTACATATAGAAATATAAATGATTTTAGCTGTTAGTTACGGAAATGGTGTTTATTTGACAAGTTATCTAGTTTATATTGGGCTCAGGGAGTTCCATGGTGGTGTAGTGGCTTAAGGCATCGTCACTGGCGCTGTCAGTGCTGCGGCCTGGGCTCGATTCCCAGCCAGGGAGCTACCCACATACCAAAAAATAAAAAAAATAAAAATAAAAAAAAAATATATTGGGCTCAGATAAAGGTAGTTGGAGGCTTGGGTTTGACTCTGGGCTCCTCGTGCAATGCAGTGTGTGCATGCCTCTCTGACAGGAGGTTGTGCAGGTTGAATAACAATACTCTGTGAAAGTTCTTTATGCACCTTAAGTACTTTAAATTCATGGTTTGGAAGCAGTATTGCATAGTGCAGAATCAGAGCATTATTGCCACACAGTTAAAACTTAAAACCCCAGCTTTCCACAAACTTTTTGTATTGGCTTACCTTACCAATTTACCTAACCTCATTAAACCCTAGATTAATAATCAGTAAAATGAGCATAATAATAGTATCTACCAAATAAAGATGTGCAGATTAAATGAAACAAAACTTATGGTCTAAATCCATGAAGCCAAGGGATCCTTTTCCAAATATAACTAGGATGAACTTTCTCTTACTTTGTGAACGTGTGTGTGTGTGTGTGTGTGTTGTAGTAGTACCAGAGAACTTTGGAAAAGAATCATTCTTGCAGTGATAGGAGTTATAATCATTCAAATTTTGTTCAAGCTATTTATTTGCCAGAAAGTGATTTTCAGCCATGGCTAGCAATTTTTGCACGTGAAGCACAAGCTCCTATATTAATAAAATAATTCCCAAATTATCCATCCCATTTGTATATCTCTTATGAAAAATAATACCTTGAAAATGAGTTCCTATTAAGTCATGAAAGCTGTATGGACTCTAAACATATTAATACAATTCAAATATATTGTAATTTGTTAATAAGCCCAATGGTTTATTGCATTATGTCACCTAAAGAAAAACTTTCACAGGGAAAAAGATTAAGGTGATTATACTGACACCTCAAGTATTTGGTTCATTTTGTTTCTTAAATGGCAACTAGAAAAATAGAGGTGAAGTGTAACCTTTTGAGTTCTTTATTTCCTTTTTAAAAATATTTATATAGTTGGATACATTAATAGAATTAATATTCAATACATTTAATACTTAGTATGATATAAATTAATATACAGATAAAAACTTTAAATGTATTATCCTTTTCTATAAGTGAATTAAAGCATAATAATACTAAGTGATTTAAGTTGAATTGTAACATCAAATTATTCAAATAATTTCTAAAACATCTGAATCCATTTATTGAAAACTATGAAATCTTTTTAGAAACTGTTTGTATAGTCTTTACATTTTATGTGGCTTTTACTGAACCATTTTTCATCTTAATGATGACCTGATGCACCATGGAAATGGTTATGCTATGAGGGCAAATGGCCAAGCAGCATACAGACTGTCTTCTCCTAATGCATTTGCACTGGGGCATTTGCTGCTGAGTCTGACTCTGGGACCAGGGCGATTTCCTGGCATTGGGCTCAGTTATGTTGGGTGCAAGGAAACCTGTTATAACTTTCTAATGAACGGATATGTTTTCAAAAAAATTTGAAGAAAGTGATAGATTACTTTGTTTTTTAATAATTTATATGTTTCAACTGCAAATCAGTGGTTCTCAATTTTTGATTGTGTAAACTCAAAAATTTGACATTTTAGTCAAAAGTATATTTTATCAAACATACATATGCTGTTATAAATTTTTCAATTTTATTTTATGATAAAGTTTTCTTACAAGTCCAGGTTTCTTTAATATGTCTTCATAACTTTTTCAAGAATGTTGTCACTTATAAGTTACATTGTTTCCTCACAGTTTTGAACAAAAAAATTACATATATCCACTATTATTACAGTCAGTGTACAGTCCACTATTCTTAGTAAAATTTCAATAAATTGTAGGCAAAAACTAAGTAGAATAGTCAGAATATATCTCATAATCAAAGTTAGTATATTTTTTTTGTATGGTAAGTTTGAAAACAATTGCCAAGATGTAGGGGAATGTCATAGTATTTGCACATGTAAAAAGTATCTGGTCATATTTTATGAGAGGTGCATTGTGAGAGATCACACAGCATAAGGTTGTTTGTCAACCTGATAACCAGAGTTATCTGATGTCTTTGCTTATGTTATGGACCAAAGTCCAAGCATTGGACTCGTATCTACTGCTTCTGTGTCTATAATTATGGAATAAAACAGGAAGTGGTAAATATATTCAATCATACTTTCTCCTGAAGTATCTGAGAAATCAAACCATTTATAGCGTTTCATTCATTTATTTTAAGACAGAATTGTGGGAGACTAAAAAACATATCCCATTTGCCTCATTTGTGTTCTAACAAAGGAATGTGAAAGATGCTCCTGGGCCTTCGGAAGCCAGGGTGGTAAGCACTGGGATGAATTGTTCTCCCTGGAGCCTTGCAGAAGGCGAGTTGCTTTTCTGAGAGGAGTGCATACGAGTTAACCATTACCTCTCAGTAACCACATCAGAGTCTTTCAACTCCAAGCAATTACATTGGTTGTAGTTGACTTATACAGCTCCCATAAACAGAGAGTTATTTAAAAACACATATGACTTGTTAATGGTGCTGATTTTTTCTCACATTCTACTGAACATAGAGCAATTACATTAAAATTATTTTTTAATTCTCTTCATTCATTTTGCAACATTTAAAAATTAAATATCTCTATCATATACTAAGTAACAAAAATAGTATGTTCAAAGGCCATATTTGATTAAATCAAACCTAATCCTTCAAGAGGTGAGAAAACAGGTATAAAAATGGTATAGCTGAAAATGGCTGTCGCCAAGCTTCCTGGGATTTTTATGTTACATAAGCTCTGCCTCTATTTCCTCACCTGGAAAATGCAATTGATAACAATAATCATATTTATCGAATAGGTAAATATATGCTTTAAATGGCACTTTATAAAGGTAGTTTATTTTTATTAATAAAATTAAAGCTGTTCTGCACACCAGGGGTGGGCATTTAGTGAGTGATTTTTATGGTAAAAAGTTTAAATTTAGGAACCATTGAAGGTAGTTTTTTAAAACTGATTATTTTTTCAGAGCAGTTTTAAGTTCACAGCAAAACTTAGTGCAAGGCTCAAAGAATTCCTATATGCCCCCTGCCCCCACACATAGAAATCCTCCCGTATTATCAGCAACCCCTACCAGACTGGTCTATTTGTTACAACTAATAAACCTAAGGTGACACGTCATTATCACCCAGAATCCATAGTTTATGTTAGGGCTCACTCTTGATGTACCGTCTGGTCATTTTTCCCTCACAACTTACATCAAACTTACCTCTCTCTAGACACTTCTCTGACACTGTCTGGAACAATGAGAGGGTCCTTCCTACTCTGGTTAAGTATCTGCCTTCCCCAGGGGTTTAAGAAGTCCTCAAGGACCAGGAACTCGTCTTTGCATCTTTGTAGCTTCTATCTTTATTCTATCAGTATGCTGTCTGACACATAAAAGTAATCCACTAAATATTTGCTGAATGAATGAATTAAACATTCCCACATAATATGAAATAAATAGATTTTCTTTGGTCAAATAAATTTGGATTCAGCTCTCCAGGCTCTCCCCAAAATGGTGAAAATAATAAGAGTTTTGAAGTATATACTTGAGTGTGCTCTCCTTTCTGACAGGGTCAGACCCTTTAGACTCACATGCCTTAATGTTATCATTTTTAGATCATATTTATTTACCATCAGAAATTTTTGTTTTACCAAAGTAATGCACGTTTCTCTTCCTAAATGTTCACCTAAATTAATAGAATAATCCTAGCCCAGGAAAAAAATCTGCTAAAAGATGTGGTTGTGTGTTCACTTAAAAAAGAAATAGTGCCTCTTTAAGAGAGCTCCAGTTCTGATCCCCTGCTTAGTCCTTAAAATTTGAAGAAAATTCTCTCTTAACTTTAGATTTTAGAACTATTTTTTTGAGTTTTAATTTCCACTGTAACCTCTTTTCTGGAATTCTAATAGTTATTATTATTATTATTTGACTGTAGAGGTCTGAACTGCAGATTTGTGGTTGAGAGCCTTCTTAGAGAAGCTGTACGTTGGCAGAAACTTTAACTACAAATACTTATTTTTTTCTTTTTAGTTCGATGACCATATGAGATCCACACAGAGTAGATGATATCCAATCCTAGTTTCTTCTTGAAAAGGCAAACTTGTGGAGGGCAGGGCCCTGGATTCTTCAAGGTGTGAGACTATTGACTCTTTTCCAGTTGTGAGTTTCTCTCTTTCTCATGGTATAATGTGCACAGTTATTGTTTCAAGTTTTGATCCAGTTTCATCAGTCTGAGGTTAAGGAAAATCTAGGTTCTGGTTATGCCTTGATTTCAATTTTTTGTTATCAGTGCTGTTCTGAAGTTCTGGGTTGTTTTTCTGTTTCTTTAGTACCTTATTGAGAAGTAGGAATGGCTTTATAATTGGCACTACCCCAATGTTATTATAAACTGGAAGCATTCATTATTTCTGATTTTATAATCAGAAAACTTTATTTAAATTAACTTTTTGGTAATATTGTGTCAAGCATAATCTATAAACATTATCTATGAAGCATGAACATAAAAAGTATGCATGAACAGAAAGCCCTATGAAATGCTTACTACATTGGTTTAAAAATGAGTGTGAATTAACATATGGGTATCCTAAACTATGTAGAATGCTAATGGTGAATAAAATAAATTAACCAAAACTGGCTGAATTTGGAATAGAAATGTTCCAAATAGGAATTAGAATTTGTGAGTTATTTGTATACACTCTTTTAAGCTTAAGAGTTGGACATAGATTTCCACAAAATGTGAAAAACCCTGCAGCACATTGTGCCTGATGCATGGCAGTGCTCAATAAATTTTATTTTCTCTTGCTTTGCTTTTTCTTCACATTGTCCTCTCTTCCTTACTTTATCCCTTCTTTCCATTCGATTCTGGGCTAAGATTGAAGACACAGGCAGAGGACCTAACAGCATGTAATGTTCTTTGTTAGTGGGAGACAGCCTTGGTGCCAACTCCAATTAAATGTTGAATGTTGCAGATGAATAATGCCTAATTTGTTAAGATTTATCTATCTATGTATCTATCTATTGATCTATTATCTATCTATCCATCTATCTACATCTTTATATTAATATCTCTTATCTCTTCTGAAGAATAAGCCTTTGGTTACTAATTTTTAAAAAAGTAATAATAAGAGTTTTTCTTTTAAATAATCATATACTTCCTAATTATGGCAATTCAGTAGAAAGCAAATGCTGAAAACAATGTCACAGATTTCACAAGAGGGAAAGAATATAAATTGCATATCATGCTTATTTATTAATAATGAATGCTGGAGTAGAGAAATGTTTTTACTACACCTTTTTCATCTCTATAATTTTTTTCTGTACCTGAAATTTAAAATGCAATTATTAAATTTAGTTTTGATATTTGAAAAAACAGACTTTGAAAGTTGTTACTTAAAGCTCAGTAGTTTGACTACTGTTTATGCAGCGTGGGTGGCTAAAGCTTTAAACACCTCAGGTGTCCTGAAGAACTATCAATGGACCATTACACATCTATATCATGTCATAAAGCTATATTCCTGGCAGCAGTTGACCCATGTCATCATGTTCTTCCTTGCAAATCTTCTAAAATAACAGTTAGACAGCTTTATGTACCCATGTGTAGCCTAGTAATGTGATCTCAGGCAGGGAGGGTGCAGGGATCATGTTCAGCTCAGATATGTTGACCTGTGGTCAAACAATGGATAATATGTCAGTCACAGGATTCATTCCCAATATGAGAACTTTGTTCTAAACTATGACACACTTTGGTATATGTCACTTTTGTGTAAATCTTCAGCTAAAATCATAATTTTGAGTGTGAGTAAATGTATTTTAGAGTCCTTTATGTTTTTCTTCTCTTAATGTGTGTCCCCCAATGAACTGCCAGTCAAATTCATGGAACTCACATCATGCATATCTTTGGGAATGCTTTATGGTCATTGGAGTCAAATGAAAAAGGTGGCAAACAAAGCAAAGGATAATGACAACCAAGGAGAGCATGGAAGTGAATGGGGTGATGTATAGTGTGTTGCTTTGAAAGATGGATAAGCTATAGATAGGTCACATAGACAGGTTAGGTTATTGTGGACAAAAGAGTTTAGGCTTGATGTGGAAGACAAGATTCTTGAGAGGAGTAGAAATCTGACAAAAGCAGTATTTTAGGAAGATTAATACAGCAGTGGGCCATGGGAAGGCCTGAAGGAGGGGATGATTAGACATGAGAGAATATCACTGTAGTTATCTACAGGTCATGACATGAGGGCCATCGAGTGCAGAAGGGAAGTGGCACCCAAAAAGGAAGAGGGAATTTCAAGAGGAATTAATGTGAAGAATCCTTAAAATTTGAATTGGGCATGTAATTGGCTAAATGAATGGATAGAAGGAGGAGTCCACAAATTAGATGTACTGGAGTGGATATCCCTAAATATTTCCTCCTTAAATTATATTTTGATGAGATAGTCAATAACCTTAACTCATGTTTCCAAACACAGGACACTAACATCTAGAAAGTTATGCAAAATATGTTAAAATTGAGGAAAAATAGGTAATTAAGATTGGAAATGGGGAAAAGTGATAATGACTAGAGAGCAGGAATTGATTCCTCCCATAATAGCCATGAAGATGTGGAAAGAAAGTAAGTGCTAAGTATGTCAAGCCTTTGCTGTTACATCCCTACACCCATGGGTGTGAGGAGCCAGGCTACAGCCAGCTGGGAAGTTTCTGGGAATACTGATCTGACTCGGAGTTATCACAACAAACCTAAAGCTCTTTGACCTTGCAATAGCAGAGAAATACCAAATCAAGGTCTTACTCTAATAGCACATATTGTTTCCTCTGTGCCAGGCACTCTTGTAAGACCTTCATGTGTTTTCATTTGGTCATCACAGTATTTCTATGAGGTAAGTATTCTTATTATTCCCCATGTTGTGGGTGGGGAATCTGGGATACAGTGACGTTAAGTAACTTGATTTGTGTTATGTAGCTGACGAATGTTAGGTCAGAATTAAAACTCTGGCAGTCTGACTTCCAGATCACTAGACTCTTCTGTTCGTATTTTCTTTTTTTGGTTGACACTTGTTCATTTTATTTTATTTCTTTTTATTGAGGTGACAGTGGTTAGCAAAAATTACATAGATTCCAGATGCACAATTCTACAGTGCGTTGTCCATGTGTTGCATTGTGTGTTCAACCCCCAGAGTCAGTTCTCTTTCCATCACCATGTATTTGAGTCCCCCTCCCTCCGCTCCCACCCCGTCCCCACTCACGCTCAGGTTACCACTAAACTATTAACTGTGTCCGTGAGTTTTTGTTTCTTATTGCTTTCAGTTTTATATTCCACATATGAGTGGAGTCATAAGGTTCTGGGTTTTTTCGGTCTGGCTTATTTCACTTAGCATGATGATCTCCAGGTCCATCCATTTTGTCGCAAATGGCAGTATTTCACCTTTTCTTATAGCCAAGTAATATTCCATTGTGATATGTCCCACAGCTTCTTTATCCAGTCATCTACTGAAGGATATTTTGTCTGTTTCCATTTGAAAATCTTAGTCCACAAGGTCTTATGTATGCCAATGTTCATTGCAGTGCAGATCACTAGACTCTTACATACTCTGTCAAACTGCTTGTCTAATGCTGTGTGCATGGAGAGATTCTTAGTTATTCTGAATTAAATAAGTCAGTGAATTTCCCAGAGCTTTTTCTACAACTTATATTAAAGATAAACTGAACTGCTGGGGCCCCATTCAGATCAGAATGTGGGAGCCAATGAAATATCTCATTTGGTTTCACACATGGATAATATTGGTACTTACCTTGTTTTTACCTCTACAGTATAGTAGTTAGATATTATTTAATTTAAGAAGTGAGCTCCCTGACTAGTCTAGTACCAATCTGTCACTATACAAGGGCTGTCTGGAAAGTATCCAGCCATATAATATGAAAAGTAGAGGCATTTATGGCTGGATTTTTTCCAGACAGCTCTACTACATAATTATTACCATATTATTGACTATATGAGTATTCCCTATGCTTTATTTACATCCCCATGATTGTTTTGTAACTACCAATTTGTACTAATACTGTCAACATTTTCACCTTGTCCTCCAACCCCCTTCCCATCTATCACCTCGATAAATCTAGTACCACCTGACACTATAGAGTTATCACAATATTATTGCCCGTATTCCTTATACTATACCTTACATTCTCATAACAACTGTGTAACACTCAATCTGTACTTCTTAAACTCTTCCCTCTTTTCATCCACCCCAAACACCCCTCAAATCTGGTCATCATCAAAATATTTTCAGTATGTATGAGTTTCTTTCTGTTTTATTTGTTTATTTTTTTCTTTAGCGTCCACATAGAAGTGAAATTGCATTGCATCTGTCTTTATCTGTCTGTCATAGTTCACATGGCACAATATCCTTCCAGTCCATCTACGCTACTGCAGAGGGCAAGAACTCATTCTGTTCCATGGCCAAGCACTATTCCATTGTATGCACCTTGCCAAGATTATGACACCTTATGAGTTGTTTGTGCAGTACTGCCAGTGTAAGTGCTTGGTGGCAAGTTTGTGAACTTAATTTTCAGGTGTTGGATCCAATGAGAGTTCTGATGGCCATTCCAGAAAAAGAGTTCCAAAATTGCTTTGAAGAGTGGACTAGGCCCGGGCCTTGGTGCACAGCTTCCCAAGGGGAGGACTTCGAAGGTGACTGTAGTGATACTCAGCAGTGAGGTAGGTAGCACTTCTTCTGGGATGAGTCTGTGAAATTAATTGTCCGACCTCACATATACCTTCTCCTCTTTGTCCATTCACTCACCCGTGGACATCCAGGTTGCCTCTGCATTGTGGTTAGTGTAAACAATGCTGCAATGAACATATGGTTGTGCACATCCCCTCCAAGTAGTGTTTTGGGATTTATTGGATAAATATCCAGAAGTGGAATTACTGGGTCCTGTTTTGTCTCTTGTTACAGCCTTTGTTTTAAAGTCCATTTTGTCTGGTATAAATATTGCTACACCAGCCTTCTTTTTTCTTCTTTCCATTTTCATGAAATATCTTTTTCTCATCCCTTTACTTTTTCAGTCTGTGTGTGCCTTTCAATCTGAAGTGAGTCTCTTGTAGGCAGCATATGTAAGGGTCTTGTTTGCATATTCTTTCAACTACACTTTCTTGTAATTGGAGCATTTAATCCTTTAACATTGAAAGTTATTGTTGACAGATATGCACTTACAGTCATTTTATTATTCATATTTTTTATCTTTACTTCTTTCATCTCACAGGGGGTTCCTTTAAGATTCCTTATAATACTGCTTTGATAGTGATGAAATTCTTTAGCTTTTTCTTATCTGGGAAGCACTTTATCTGTCCTTCAATTGTAAATGAGAGCTTTGCTGTGTAGAGTAATTTTGGTTGTATATCCAAAATTGGTTGCTTTTTATCACTTTGAATATTTCATGCCAATTCCTTCTGGTTTGCAGTTTCTGTTCAGACAGTAGACAGTCTTATGGGAACTCAATTGCAGGTAACTGACTGCTTTTCTAATGCTGCTTTTAAGATTCTCTCTGTCTTTAATAATTTGGCATTTTAATTATGATATATCTTGGTGTGGGCCTCTTTGGGTTCATCTTATTTGGGACTCTCTGTGTTTCCTGCGCTTGTGCATCTATTTCCTTCACAGGTTAGGGAGGTTTTCAGTCATTATTCCCTCAAATAGGTTTTTAATTTCTTGCGTTCTCCTTTTCTATCTGGTACCCCTCTGATGCAAATGTTGTTATGCTTGATATTGTCCCAAACGCCCTTTAAACTATCCTTATTTTGGCTTTTTTTTTTTTTTTTTTTGGATTCTTTTTTTCTCTTTGCTGTTCTAATTGGGTGTTTTCTGCTATCTTTTCTTCTAAATCACTGATTCAATCCTCTGCTTCATCTAGTTTATTGTTGATTCCCTCTAATGCATTCATTAGTTATTATATTCTTTGTTTCTGACTGGTTCTTTTTTATGTTTTCTATCTCTATTTTTACATTTCTTATCTCTTTTTTGAAGTTCTTTCTGAGATCACTGAGCATCCTTATAACCAGTGTTTTGAACTCTGCATCCGGTAGATAGCTTATATCCATCTTGTTTAGTTCATTTTCTGAAACTTTGTTCTGTTCTTTTATTTGGGGCAAGTTTCTTTGTCTCCTCATTTTGGCTGCCTCTCTATGTTTCTATGTATTAGGTAGGGCTGCTACGTCTCCCAGTTTTAGTAGAATGGCTGTATGTAGTAGGTGTCCGGTACGACCCAGTTGTGCAGTCACCCAGTTCACTAGAGCTGAGTGCTCCAGGTATGTCCCATGTGCGGGTTGTGTGTGCCCTCCTGTTGTAGTTGAGCCTTGGTTGCTGTTTGCATGTCAATGGAAGGAATTGACTCTCAGGCTGACTGGTTGTGAGGACTGGCCATGACTACGGTGAAGGAGCTCTGGCACAGAGGTTGACCCGAGAGCAGAATTCACTTTAGCAGGGCTCTAGTGCCTGCACAGTCTTACCTTTAGATATGTTGTCCTTGAAGGTGGCTGGGTGATGTTCTGGCTCAGTTTGAAGCTGGCCAGCAGGTATGCCAGCCCCAGAGCCTCTTGGGAGGGAACCCACTGTAGGCCAAGTTCAGCAGCAGCCTGTGTCTTGTCTGGGTCCACCTGGAATAAGCCACAAAGAAATTTGAAGATACACCCAACTGTGCTGGGCTTGGGGGTGCCTTGAGAGGCCAAGTAGCAAACTGAGACCAGTTGTTGTCAATGCCAACATAGGCCTGCTTGGCCAGAGGTTTGGGACAAGCTGAAGGCAGATGCTGCTTGTTTGGGTTTTGCAAAACTTCGAAAGATTTTAGAAAAGTTTTCAGCATGAGCCAAGATAAGCTGGACTGGAATCGGCTTGAGTGTGCCTGCGAGTTGGATGAGGCAGGGTCTCAGGGAATCACCAGGGCAGGGTGGACAAACTGTATGAGCCAGGTTGATGAAGATATGGTGTCCACCTATATCTGCATGCCGAGAGGTGCTCAATAAAGAAACAATGGTTTCCACCACCAGCTCCCCTGTCAGGGAGAAAGCTGCCTATCCAGCCCTCACCCTAAAGCTAAAGAACTCATTTCTTCCCCCTGTGTCCCTGGTGCCTATCAAGCTGTTGCCTTAGTGCTGGAGGTCAGAGTCAGTGAGTCCATCAGTGAGTAAGTCTGTGCACAGGCCCTTTAAGAGGAGTGCCTGGGACTCCAGCCGCCCTCTGGCTCACTCGCCTGAAATCTCTACTTGTCTTCACAGGCAGAAATTGTGGGGACTTCTCTCCCGAGCACTGAAACTCTGGGCTGGGAGCCTGAAGTGGGTCTGGGACCCTTCACTCCTGGGCAGGGACCTCTGTAGTTAAGATAGCCCTTTGAGTTTTTAATGGTCACATACCAGTGTGAGACCAGCCCGTTCTGCATCGCCACACCTCTTACCCATCTTGAGGTGACTGTTTCTATATATCCTTAGTTGTAGGATTCAGTGCAGCTAGATTCTAGGTGATTCTTAATGATGGTTGGTCTGTACTTTGATTGTAATTGATGTGGTTCTGAGAGGAGGTAAACACAGTGTTTACCTACTCTGCCATCTTGACTAGAAAATAATAATCTTATAATTTAAATAAGAATCCCAGGTAATATGCATCACATTCAAGTTTGAGAAGTACTGATATAAGTAGTTTTTACCTCTCGTTGTTGACTTCTTATGTGGTAATGTAATTTCTAATCTACTGTGTAAACTTTGTTTCTGGCACCTGGGATCTATTGGTTTATTGATATCGACCTAATTCTCAAATATATCCTAGTCCAGATTTCTATTTCTAAAGTCTGTATAATTCTCAATTTTTTCATTCCCAGTTTCTTATTCTGTTTCCGACATTATCTACCCTTACTCATTTCGTCAGAACTAAAAAAAGTATTAAAATTATACTACCTCTTTATTTATAAAAAATATAGTAAAATTAAGATTGGTAACTCAAAGAGTAATTAATCTATATAGAAATTCATATGAATTGTTCAGACCTAAAATTTTAGCTGTTTTCAATTACGGTGATACAGTAAAACAAGGGAGTGCCTCCCCCACCATTCCCGCCCAATGTTCAATATGTGGCATTACACATGAAAAGGAACTTGATAGTAGTTCTTATTTTCTCATTATGTTAAGTAATAAGACAAATAATCATTCATCACTGTTCAGTGGGTAATGATTAATGAATGTCTTTGGTTGCCCTTCTCAGAAGTGCAGAAGAGGTCAATTGGCTGTTTTTCTCTGTTGTTTCTTCTAGGATTCCTACGGTGTGTGGGCTATTTATTCAATTTAAGTATTAGTCATCCATGGGGGATTTCCTGTGTAATAACTTTTACAGGTATAATTTCAAAGAAGAGCATAGAGGTGTGGTTATAAACATCCACTCACACCCCTTTCCTGCAGAGCGTGCTTTGCAAGTGCTACAGTGAGCCCTCTTTGAAGTCCAGCATCAGGACAAGTCTAAAAACAGAAAACTTTCTTTTTAGTAGAGTTACAAAAATGTTTTACTGGCTAAAGTTTAGAAATCTGTGAAAGGCTAGGTATAGAGAAATGTAAACATGCCTAATGATTTTAAAATCATGAACTAGGAATTTAAAAATTAAGTGATAGATTGTGAGGAATTACTAATTGATGCTTTAGTTATGCTATTTATGTAATTGTTGTTATTATTATATGCCCTTAGTTATTTTTCGCAGACATGCATTTGAAGAGTGAACGTCAAGACCCTGTCAAATGACTTCCCCCTTCTCCTTGTTCCCACTGACACTGCAAATGTTAGGCATTCGGGCAGGTTCTGCTCTCCCCGAGGGGCTAGCAGCTGGGGAAGAGTAGCACAGAAATCGCAACTTCCAGGAAAATCCCAGGAAACTTTGAAACATTTTGAAAGCAGCCTTTATCCTCAGTTGATCTCCAAAGGCAGGTAACTACAAGAACATGTGCTCATTTTTGTAGGTGATTGAATTCAAGATATATATATATATATATATTTTTAATGGTGTTCTAGGATTCAAAGGCTGTGCCACTGTAGAGTGGGCAAAGACCTCTAATAGATACATATAAAGCATGATTTCATTATGGTCTTTATCACCGCTAACCATTCATAGAATGAAATTGATTATGTGGCAATCCATATTGGATTTTGCAAACTGATTGGCTATTCATTGAGGTGTAAAGGCATAGTTTGATGGTATTGTGTGGATTTGTGACTGAGGCAATAATGAGATTTAAAACCTTCTTAGGGACAACTTGAGGGCTGCAGTAATTTACAAAGTGTAATGGAAGAGGTTTCCACTACAATTTCAGGATATAAAAGTGGTCAGGAGAAAGGTCACTCTTTAACATTGAATAATTTTTAAATCTCTTCAAATAAAAGCATGCTAAGAAAGAAAATGCCGCCAAGATGTTTCATGTGACAGGTACTATGTATAGAGCAGCAAGGGCATGCGTGATCCAGTACTTTCCTTGGCTTACTTCCTTTATTCGTTGGTACAGATCTTGCTGGGTATATGCTCAGATCCTTTATTCACATTATTTTTATACATTATCCTGTGTAAATTCAACTCATTTTTTGAATCCAACACTGTATATTTCTTTATGATTCTTCTCTTCTTTGTTCATGAGGTCCATCATGTCTGAGTCAGTCCTTTGAGTAAGCACGAGATCTTTTAGTTTTAAGGTGTAAGTCAACACAGGGCTAACCTCATTCAAACCATTCACTTTACAGTTGAAAAAAAAAAAGAGAAGCGCCTACAGATTACAAAATCCTCGGCCTTTCTGGGCCTAAGATCTTGGTCTCTGTCGCTGATTATGCTCTTCACAACATTTACTGCTAAATTGCTTAGCAGTAATTTGCATTATTTGCCAATTTTAAGAGGAATTTTTGTGCTTGCTTCAGCAGCACATATAGTAAAACGTACTTTTATCTTCTCTTCCAAACTAGAAGCTCCTTGAAGGTAGGAATGTGGTCTCCCTCAGTATTTGCATGAAGATTAGCACAATGCTTACCACATAGCACAATTAAGAGTATCCATAATGAAGAGAAGTCCTGTATATTAGTTAGAAGTTGCCATAATAATGCTGTGTAATAAACTTTTCCAAAACTTAATGGCTTAAAATAGCAATCATTTTTTATCACTTACCTATAAGTGATCGGGTTGGCTACAGATTGGCTGATTTAGATTGGGCTTGGCTGATTCTGATGCAAGCTGTGGGTCCAATTGGGCTTGGTATCTCCCTGTGGTTAAGGCTCAGATCTACTCCAGGTATATTAATTGTCTGATCCAGGGTGATAGAAACTACCCAAGGGAAGCTCATTTTGCTTGAAGGCTGAAGTTCAAGAAGGCATGTTGAATTGCTCTTACACATTTCCTACCTAATTTTGTATCACCTCTGCAAAGATCCCATTGGCCAAAGAAAGCCATATGCCTGAGGCCAAAGGGAAAGAGCGAGAAGTTCTTTTGTTCTACCATGAGGTTAAAGCAAGACCCACCAGTGGGGAGAAGAATGGAATAACTACATGCTGAATGTTAGTCCACCATAATCATGACCTCAATCTTGCTGTTGCTGACTGCCCACCCCTGGTAGATTCTTGAAGAAGCAAAAAGAGAGTTGAAACATCACACTATTTCCATTTGTTAACTTTCTTCCTTGGGTGAGCTGAAAGCACTCCTATTGCTTGGACTTTGCTGTCCTAAGAAGTCTGAACAACACCTTCTTTCCTTGTTCACGTAGATTTTGCTGAAGTCTTGAAGTCGAAAGTCTTTTGATTGCAAGTAATCAAACAAACTAACAACACAAAGAGTTTTATTAGTAGAGTGCCTGTATTAGTTGCTTAAAGCTGCCATTATCAAGTACTACAAACTGGGTGGCTTAAACAACATAACTTTATTGTTTCATAGTTCTGGAGGGTAGAAGTCGAAAATCAAGGGGTTGGCAGAATTAGTTCCTTCTGAGGGCTGTGGAGAAGAAACTGTTCTAGTTTTCTTTCCTTGTCTTAGAGATGGCCATCTTCAAGTTCACGTGGTGTTCTCCCTGTATGCATGTCAGTCTCTAAATGTCCGCCTTTCAGAAGGACATTGAGCGTGTTGAATTAGGCCCCACCCTAATGACCTCATTTTAATTTGATTACCTCTGTGAAGATTCTATCTCCAAATAAGGTCGCATGCCGATATTGAGTTAGGACTTTAACACACGAATTTGCGGGTAGAGGGGCTGGCAGAACACAATTCACCTACAACAGTGACCATAGATTGACCTTCCTGGGATGGTCCAGTTTATACTTGTTTCCCTGAAGTAATTACGAGTAGTGCCCCTTTTCAATGTCAATTATGTACCAGTGTGAGTGATTAATTATATAATCCCTTTAATTAGGAGAATACAAGAGTACTTCATGACATGCATGGGCCTCAGGGGGAGATTTTGACCAGAACCTGGAAATAATCTGGTAATACAGAGTTTATTTTCTGCTCTATACTCCCACTACTTATTCATATAAAAAATTTTTTTATTAACTAGACTGCTTATTTTGTAAAAATCTGTATTTTCTATACACGTGCTTAGTGGGTACTTCATATTTTTAGGAGTTTAAAAGCAACAGCTTCTCATATTAAAAAATATGTATGGATACATATATAATACCTATATTACCTATAGACATATAATGTTTATATTATATACACATTAATATATTACATATAAATACACGCATTCACATGTACATACACACCTATATCTGTAAGTTTGTATAGTGTATCTCTTTAAGGAGTTACTCTTTTGTGTCTATCATTCCCACAACATTTCTCTAAGCAGTAAGGAAGTGACATTCATAAACACTGTTACAGTCTTTTATGGATGATGAGAACAAGACAACATGAACAATGATCTTTGTATCATAGAAGCAGAAGATACAAACGCCTTCTGTTTTAACCAAATCCTCTTGGTTATACAGATGTCTACACATTGCTAGGTCAGCCCTTGGAGAAAACCAGGATTTTCTCACTCCTCCCCACGTCCAGAGGAAATTATGGGAGTTTCAACAAACAAACAAAAAAAGAAGATACAGAGATTTTGGTTAATTTAAAAACCAAATTAAGAAGAAATAAGAGGTTTTTAGGAAGAGTAACTTGCCATGTCAGGTGAGGAAACCAGCTACACGGTAAAGGGGAGGCAGTGGGAAGCTGTGGTCTCAATGCACAGGGGGAAAGCCTTCCTGAAAACAAATGCAGAAGGTGTGAAAATACAGATAATTTCAGGATGGACACAGCGAGAGAGGATTTAAGGGGAGGCTGTTTTCGGGCATCCGTGTTCAGCGGTCAGCAATACCCGAGTTCGCGTTAGCAGGCACGTGGTGGACTTGGGGGACGAGAGTGACCCCTGGCTCCTATCCTAGTGCACATCATAATTTCAGCACTCCACGCTGAGCACATAATCCTCACTAGAAAATGAAGACACATCTTTAAAACATTTCATCATAATTACTTCTTGTCCACCACAAATGTTAGTAAGTACCTTTAAAAAAAGTAAAATATGCATTTAAGTGTGTGATTTTAAAATACCAAGTTAAATCCAATGGTAATGACGACCACTACCACAAAAATACGGGTAGGAAAGAATTCTCCAAGGCTCAGCTGGATGCTATTCCTCCTTGTCCCCATTCGGTGCCTACTGACATCTCTTCAGCTATGAAATAAAGACACACATATATTTACATATATCCAAATACTTCCCAAATCTATCTATTGAACACGGACCCTTGTTGTTTTGCGTCTCACACTTTCATTTCCAACCGTCTACGAGACACTTTGCATATATTGTTGTCACTTTAGATACAATGTCGCTAAAAAGTTACAATCATCATCCTTCTTCACAAACCAGATATGGTTTTCAAGTTCCAAATTCTCTTACTCTTACTACCACTTTCCTGTATCTCAGCATCGTCCTTCCTTCTTACTTATCTTTTAATCATCCCTCCTATAGTTGCAGATCAAGTCTGTCACTTTGCTTTTCTTTGTGACTGTTCAAGATTGTATCTCCCTTCTCATTCACACCACTTCCATCTTTGTTCACACGGTCGCTTCTCACCTGTATAAATAAGGTGACAGACAACCTCCTAACTGGGTTCCCTGCCTACAGATATTTTGCCTGTTTCAATCTATTCTAGGTCAGGTTAATCTTTTAAAAATCTGTTTAAATAATCTTCTAAAAATATAAATCTGAAAAAAAATTTAACATACTTCCTCTGTTCACTTTCAACATCTCTTTACTACTAACAGAATAAAGTCCAAGTCCTTAAGCCAACAACCAGAAATTTCTATGATCTTCGTTTCTTCTCTACTT
This sequence comes from Lyroderma lyra, assembly GCA_004026885.1. Classification (NCBI taxonomy): domain Eukaryota; kingdom Metazoa; phylum Chordata; class Mammalia; order Chiroptera; family Megadermatidae; genus Lyroderma; species Lyroderma lyra. Next base: position 81,638 of record PVJL010004637.1, read on the forward strand.
TATATTCTTCTAATTCATAAAATTTAAGATAAAAAATATCACTTAATAATAATCTTCTCTTCAGCCCTTTTTTAAAAATGAGATACTTAATGACTTTCATTTTATTAAAACACCTCACTCAAATAAGACTTTATAAAAATAATTGGTATTTCTTGACTTTTAATTTTAAACTAACGCATAAATTTTAGAGATTAAAGTTTCACTAGTATTTTCAATTTATGAAATGTTGAGTAAGTTTACATTACAGATTAGTTTGTAATTTGGAGAAAGAGTATACACTCCTCACTGGCTTACCATTCTGCTATTATTTTAAGTAGAATTGATATTATGTGTTCTTCACTGCCTGGTCAAATGCTGACCTTCAAGATGTCCCAGAATCCAGCTGAAAATGTATAACCTAAGTAGCTCTCAAATGATTCTTTTAATTTAATAATTAATTAAATGTTTGTTTATGTTTTTATTGTTAAATTTATTGGGGTGACGATTCATAATTGAAATGAGAGCTTTCTAGACTAGATGTGTCTTGAGTCACATCTGTGTCAGAGTCTTCATTTATAAGGTCCATTCATGGCCTTCCACAACTTGTATAATTTTTCTCTCCATGATTCTGGAGCTCATATTCTCTGTTCCACGAAAGCCCCACTGTCCCCACTTGTCCAGTGAAGTAAGGAAGTGAAGGCTTGGCTGAGGCTGATAGACATGGAACTAAAAAAGGCAAGTAAGGTATGAAAATTATTTTGTGAGAAAAATTGACAAAATCTATTATGGATTGACTACAGGAAAAGAAATTCCAGGTTGCTAATGAGAACTGTGGTATCACTGATCTGAAAATAGGGAATTTAGGGTATTAGAGGCTGACTTAGAAAGAATTCGGATTCAAATATATTTAGTTGAAATGTGTCATCATAGACTACCCAAACACAGAGGGATAATTTAGGTTTACGTGAGCATTTAGGACTGTAATCATCAATTGAGGGTCATAAGATTAAAGGCAGTGATTGAAAGAAACTGTGAGAGTAGGTGCTCTAATCAAGAAGACTTTAACATTAGGAGAACAGAGCGCTGAGAACTAGTCAGAAAAATCCCTTGCTTCTCAATCTAGATTCATTATCTTTTCAAATATATTTACTTATTATAACTTAACATTTTGTTTGCATTTTGATTGCCTGTCTTAACCTACTTTTTCAACTCTTGCTAAACTCTCAGGCTAAGAGAATCATGGCTGTTATTCTGACCCCCAGAATCGGCATCGCCTTGATTTCCATGAGCTTTTCTGGTTTCTGACTATACAATGGACTCGATTCTTTGCAGTTCGTGTTCTTTCCCTGGTTGTAGTTTCTCATCTGCTGTTCACGTGCGGTACTGTGACACAATGTTGAGCTATGGATAAGAAGAGAGAGGGGAAGGGGAAAGCTAGTGAAAGAAATAGAGGAGTGGTTAGAAAAATATGAGAATTATGAGGCATAAGGGAAGTCGAGAGGGAAAGGAGATGACAATTCAAAAACTCTTGTGAGTTTGTTTTGTCAAATATGATATTGAAGTCATAATAATGCTGTAAATGATAGACAGGGACTGCTGTGGACTGATTGTGGCCCTGTAAAATTCATATATTAAAGCCCTAAGCCCCAGGGTGATGTTAATTGGAGATTGGGCCTTTGGGAGGTAATCAGGTTTAGACAAAGTCATGAGGATGCAGGACTCATGAGAAGAAATACCTGAAAGCTTTCTCTCTCTGCCTCCCTTCCTTCCTCATCCCCCTCTCTCCACAGCAACATAGTAAGAAGACCACTACCTATATCAGAGGGAGCCCTCACCAGGAAACCTACCTGGCCAACTCCTTTATCTTGGATGTCCCAGCCTCCAGAACCATAAGAAATACATTCCTGCTGTTTAAGTGACCCAGTGTAAGGTATTTCATTACGGCAGCCTGGGCTGACTAATGCAAAGATGTTCATTACTTCACATGAGCTTCACAAATCCACATGTCCAATGTTCAATAAAACCTGACCATTAGAGAAAGTAAAGCTCTCACAGCACAGCAATTTATCAAGTTTTTTTCTTACCTGTAGTACTGCTGAAAACATTTTCCTTTGATAAAGTGTAGGATTGTATTTTCTTGGATTTCAATTCTGATGGCATTTTTATGATTACTTCTGGCTTCTAAGCTCTCAATATTAGCTAGAAGATCACAATTTCTCTTATAAATGTTTTTCAGTACCTTTCAATGTAAAATCCATAGTTTCATGGTAAACAAGAAATACTAATTACATTTGACTTACAAAAATTAGGAAATACCTTTAAAAAATGTGTAGTTCATGTTACAGTGATTGAATGAAAAATGCAAAACCCTATCATGCCTCCATGGTCAAATATCCCATAGGTTAAGAAGTTAGTTATTCCTGAATAGTTTAAGGCAACATAAGTATACATTTTATATTTGTTTTTAAAAACAGTGGTAGACTGCTGATCGGGGGGTATTTCAACAATATTAAGCTCATCCTTACATGCCTTATCTTTCCACTAGTCTGTTCTCTACCTTTGAAAACATAGTACAATGCTTTCTTTTTTTTAGCTATCTTAGTAGTAGCTATCATTTCAACTACACAGAGGTGACTTAATACCAGTAAATTGTGACAATGCTGTAATCTTTTGGTTTACTACCTACCTATGAAATATCTGTATCACCTGCTGGTCATGGTACTCATAGCTACTTGATATCTGATTGCACAGGTAATGTAAATTGCTAACAAAATTATTGTACTTTTGAATTGTAGGGCATTAATTTCTGATGTGGACATTATATTGAATGCAGGATTTTGCTTGCGTCTCATGATCCTTTGTTTGCACTTGGTTTTGATAATGATATTATTGTCAAGGAAATTTCCACCAAGTTCAGGAACCCCATGGTTTAAAAAGGAAATGAATTGGATTATCACATCATCCTATCTGTGCTTTCCTGCTCATTTCCCACTGCATGGTCCTGACTGTTGGGAGAGGTGAGACCTATAGAATTCAGGGCATGGAGGAATTTTTGCCTAAGAGATCAACCTTAGCCTTTAGCTTATTTTTTACAACATACAACATGGAGATTAAAAGTGTCTTCTGACCCAAGGCCTGTGGCTCCTTTTAAATCCAAATTTCTTCAGTTTGGAAAAAGAGCTTCTGAATTTTTATCACAAAGTATGCAAAGAACTATAGAGAGATTCACGCTTTTGTGCGCCAGTGAAAGCTTTAAAGGTACACACCATGATGAAATAACTGCCTCTCCCCTCAATAATAAGCAAAACAAAAGAAGCACAATGTGGATCACTGCGAAAATGACTCAGCAGAATAAATCAATATTGTTACCAAGCCTTGTTTTAACATGCTGAGACATACGATGACTATCATCTTTCAAGGAACAAAGGTAATACAACCTTAGAACTTCTAGAGGAACTGGTCACGAACATTAGAAAGAGATGTAAATCAGGAAGTGAAATTAATTTACAGACGGTCACAGAACTGCAAGGCGAATCTCAGCAATTAGGCTTTGACATTACTAGCTAAACCTCTGACATTTCCCAGTGGTCTTCTCGGGGACTTCCTGTCTCCTTCCTGCCTTCCTTTTTGTCTGTCTCTCTTTAGAATTTTTCCCCTCTTATGGGCCTTTCTTCTTCTTTTTATACCTCTGTTGCCATATATATTTTACAGTTGCTGAGTTTAGAGTTTTATGCTGTTTTCTTTGAAAAATGAATGAAAGCTTTAAAAACAACAACACTTCACATTGAATTTATTTTTTTTCTGTAGAAGGAATAAACAGAAAGATCAATTATGTATAAATATAGACAAAGGAAAAGGAAAAAAGGAACAATGAAGAGGAAAATAAAAGAATTGGTGAAAGAGCAGAAGTGTGAAGGGTATGAAATGGGCAGGGGCAGGGGGGTGGGAGGGAAGTTTAGGTGGCTGGGATGATAAAACGTTGGTTTTCTGAGACTGGAGGAAGTTCAGAAACAAATTTGGCATGCCAAGTTCAACAATGCAGATCCAACTCTTAATTCTTCCTAATTTACTGTGTTTTACCTGATTCAAATTATTTACAATGCAGTGTTGGATAAAAAGAAGCACCTTTAAATGCAGTCCTTTAATTATTTACACCTCTGGTTATTTAAACCATTAATACTGGGAAGTGTTAAGACATAAAGTAAAACATCTTTCCCAGTATAATTAACACATGCTTAAGTCAGTGTGCAGAAAACAAAACTCTTAAAGTTTGATAACCAAAGTTGCAACTACACAAACATCATTTTTATTATCTTTTTTACACTAAGAAACTCTTCTTTTAATAAAAGGTAGCATCATGCCTACTTTAATAACATGCCTAGTTTTTGGAAAATCTCTATTTGTAAACTTTAGTGAAGTGTAATTAATGTATAAAAACCTACATATCTAAAGTGCGCAATGTGACATGTTTTGATATGAAAATGCCCAATTTGCATTCACACTTACGTTAATGAATATACCCATTACTGGCAAAGTTTCTTTGAACCCCTTTTTAATCCCTCCTTCTCACTCTTTCTTTCTCTTCCACATCCCCACTCTGAGGCAACTGGCCATTACATAGTTGCTTTTTCTAGAATTTTATGTACACAGGAGCAAACAGTATGTATTCATTTTTCGTCTGATTTCTTTCACTCAGCTTCATTATTTTGAGAGACATCCATGTTGTGGTGTGTATCAATATTTCATTAACTTTTATGACTAAGTAGTATTATATTGTATAGATATACCATCATTTATTTATCCATTTCTTCATTGATGGATATTAGGGTTGTTTCTATTATAATTTTGGCTACTGCAAATAGAACTTCTATAAACATTTGTGTATAAGGTTTTGATTGCACATCTGTTTTTATTTCTCTTGGGTAAATATCTAGAAATGGAATGACTAAATCATATGGGAGATTTCTTTTTAAAGAAATTTCCAACAGTTTTTCCAAGTGGTTGATCATTTACATTCTCACCAGCAGTGTATTAGAGGTCTTTCATTTGCTTTGATAGTTTGATCTCCTGTTTCAAGCCACAACCAGTTCTAGGACGTGTTAATCCAGCAAAGCTTCAAATCACTTTGCAACATTCAGTTTTGTTGAAATAATCATTGCTCATTTTCCCAAGTCTGCATAATTTGGGAAACTTGGGAAATGTATACCAAATTTGAATTCCATTGATAATTTTATGAAGTAAACTATGCACTTAGAAAATTTTAAGGAATTTTTGTTTCAAGAAATAGTAATTAATGTATAAAAACCTACATATCTAAAGCGCACAATGTGACATGTTTTGATATGAAAATGCCCACAGTCTTCATGATACCCCAAAATTTTGGAAGACTGTATTTAAGATTCTGAATTAGATAAGACTAAATTAGAATTAGACGTAGACAGACCATACCCAACATTCTCAGTAGTGGATTAGCATTTTGGTTAATTAATCACAAAACCCATTCATATTTGATGACCAGCACCTCAGAATTTAAACATTTTGGTTTTCCTCTCTTTTCTACTATTCAATGATTTGTTCTAAGTCAGGGATTGCATTGATTACATTCTAAAGCCATATCAATACTATTTTATTAAAGATTTTAAAATATTTTTTCTTTTGTTTTTCTTTTTGTTCATCTTTAATAATTAGGGTTTTAGGAAAAAAGCCATTTCCAGGAAAAACAGTGTCTTCAGCACCTTTGGATGTGAGGGCATTAAAGTGATTGACATGTTAAAGCAGATTGTTCTGGAATTAACTAAGTATGAACTATTCAGTAGATAGCCCTCTTCTTAAAAAAAGAAGTTTCCTTATTTCAATCTTGGTAGTTTCTCTTGGGGTATGGGGATATCTACCCCAAATAGTCTAGAGCATAGGTGTCCAATCTTTTGGCTTCTCTGAGCTGCATTGGAAGAAGAATTGTTTTGGGCCACACATAAAATACGCTAACACTAACCACAGCTGATGAGCTAAAAGAAAGGTCACCAAAAAACATCTCATAATGTTTTAAGGAAGTTTACCAATTTGTGCTGGGCTGCATTCAGAGCCATCCTGGGCTGCATGTGATCTGCAGGGCGCAGGTTGGCCAATCTTGAGCTTATGGAAATATGAAGATTCAGCATTTAATAAATTAAAGATTAAAATTGTCTCTTAATTTTATTTGTTGCTTTGAAATCATAGAAGGAAACAGGCCTAAAGGAAAGCTTTGAAATATTTAAATAGTGCTTGTAGTTCATTTTCCCTTATTGATTTAAAACTTGGGCACCCTGTATCTCTGGCTTTCTTTCCATCTCAATCTCTGCTATCATCCTGCCCAGCTTTCATTGGTGTACACATGGATGGAACTGCCCAAAACACGGCTTCTCAGCTTGGGGCCCTCCTTATCTCCAGTCCTAGTTTCCTCCTCTGTACCTGAGCCCCTGGCACTCAACATACCACTGGCCTTAAGTAGGAGAATAAACATCTTCACCTCCAAGTGCATAAGTTCAAATATACTATTCTACCATCATAATCAATAATTTAAAAAAGAGAGTCAGCATAGAAGAGTGAAAACTATCAGGATAACCCCAATTTCTCCCCCAGTTTGGGGCCAAGCCCCTCAATAATGACCATAAAAATATATACTATACTTGGAAGAAAGGTTGGGCAGAAAAAATCCTGAACTAACTCTCTTTATCCAAAAATGACTGAATTAGCTCAAACTGGCTGAGTTTGTGTTTTCCACTTTGTAGAAAAATGAGAACTTGAAAAAGAAATTGTTAGAGTAAAAATAAGAGAACTTATGTGACTTCACAAAGTGAACATAATATATAAGAAACCAGCAAAGATCAATGTAACAATAACTTACCTTTGGCGAAAGGCCCAGAAGCATAATAGTCATTAAACTCAATCGATCCAAATCTAGTGTTTGATTCAAGAAAAACACAATTATTCAGAAGGACATGAAGGTTGTTAAAAGTTATTAAAGTACTTGAATGACCTATTAGACCTTAAAGGGGCAGGGGGCCCCTTCTGTTGGGTTCTAGCCTTCTTCCCATTGGTGGTAGAGCGTGGGTAGCACACGATATGGCTCAGTGGAAGAGAGAGAAATCCTAGCTACTGGTGGAAGGGAAGGGTCTGGGGTCAACGTTAGGTACAGGATTCAGGTACGGCCCTAGGTTTACCAGTTACTTGTAATGCCAAGGGAGGCCTCTGTGTGCTTCCTTACTTGTAAAACGAAAGGAGTTGATTTGGTACGTTTCTTTAATTTTAAGTGATTAGGACTGATAGGAGGCAAAGTGTGTGGCAGCAGATATAAACATACAAGCTTTACTTTTCAATAAATAAAAATCATGAATGCGATCACTCCTGAGTTCCATTCTCCCTTTGGGGTGCTAAGTAAATAAAAATAGAAGAAGTCTAACATCTGGCATGCCTGTTTTCTTGACCTCTGGACCAATGAACACCTAAATGTGAGAATAATTGGGAAAAACCCCTCAAATTAGAAAGAATCTTTCATTTTTTTCAATGCCTACTCAATGTGATTTTTCTGAGATGAGAAAACAGGTGCAGCAATAGTAGTGGTAATGGTTGGTTTTCTAGTTTTCGACGATCTGGAGGACAGGGGGTTAGCACACAGTGTTCACCAAACATGTAATTCTTTCTTTACACCCTCAAACTTTCCCCCTCTTATCTGGATACTCGCTACTCTCTGTACCCTTCCCAATTTTCTTGCTTAAGTGATGTGCTAACTTGGTTCCACGTGGAATTTTTCTGACAACGTAGATGGCAAACTATACAGAGGGCAAACTCAGGGGGCTATTGACTTTGATAACAAAGTTCGGAAAAGGAGACCCTTCTTGGCACTTTGCAGGCAGTAGCCTGTGTACACACGTCCACTCAGGTGAATAGCACACCTAACAGAGGCCACAGAGATGGACTAAACACCTTCTTAACCAGAGAGAAGAAGAACCAATGAACTCACAGGTGAACAAAATCTTGGAAATGAAAGAATGAGAGCAGCTGGGATAACAGTATTACATGGACTTCTACCATGGGGAGAATGTGATTTCTGTGGGTATGATTTTTCTGCTGTGTTTTGATTACCAAAATATAGGGGGATTGGAAGAACCTTTCTTGAAATTTATCCTGCTATTGTAATTTGCAAAACCATTCATTGTTGTGATGTATTTTTAAAAGATAGGTCATCTAGGGCCAACTTTTGAAGGTGAATCTACTCTCTAACAGTAGTGGCTATGCTCTTTTTTAAAAAAATGTACTTTTATTGTTAGACTTAATATGCTCTTTCTTCCTTTAGCTCCACTGCCCCCTGAACCCAAATGAGGCCATCATAAGGATTTGTAATAAGCAAATGCCACTGCTTTAAAATTCTGCAAATAACTAAGATTTAAACTAGAATATTTTAAAGGTCAATAGATCAAAATGGTTTACAGAAAGATAAATCCTTGAAATGTAAAATCCTGTGTTATTTTTCTTGAGAATTATAAATAGTTTGAAATTAAATGGAAAAAAAGGAGAATCACAAACTCTTGGCAAAGGTCAAAAGATGAGGATCTCACACTCAATTCTCTGTCCATTACAAAATAATGAATAGAGAATTGCACTGCAACTTTATGTTGGCTCTGAGAAAGGCTCAGGGGGTTTGGAGAAGATTCATCTGCACAAGCATTTCAGCTCCTCAGAGGCTTCCCTGGGCTCCCTCCCCTGGGATTTGGTCTTCAGCACTGGTTTAGGTGAAATCTTGCCTTTGGAATTCATTCTGACTGGTGAGAAGTTATTTATTTGAATGGCATGATTTATCCTGGGAGAAGCTGAGTGTCCAGGTTGCTCTTATTTACCACTACTGTGATTCAGAGAGAATCTCATTTGCTGTCACATTGCTTCACAGTGAACATTTAATATGAAGTGACATCTATTGCTCAACAGTGGCTTACTGTGATCTTGTTAGCTGTTCAGAAAAGCTGTAGAAAAGTGTGTGGCTTTTCTTGGGGTGCCCTTGTTAAACAGCCTGGCTCACCTTTTTCTGAGGTTAAAAGCATGGTGAAATGCCATGTTTGTGTTACTGTTATCTATTTCAGACTTTTGTTTCCTGCATGTTGGTGTCAACAAAAAGAAAAATAAGCCTTTTCCACCTGTGACTGGAATGGAGAGAGGTGACAATGGTGGCACGAAATTTTAAGGAGTATTTCCCCCTAGATGTGAAAACTTCCCTTTGCAATGTCAATGTAGGGCAGGTTAGACATCTTTTCTACGCCAGTAACTTGATTTGGGCCCACATTTTCCCTGGCTTTGACTGCAGCAACCAGCAGTGAGCAGCTGTAGCCTCAAGGCACCCGGCCTTGACTTTGTTGTTAATCTTTTGCTTTCTGCTCTTTATTCCCCCATTCCACACCTGCAAACGGTAACCAAGGGGACGAGAAAGACAATGAATACTGTATTCTGCTGTTTATAATGCGTACTTTTGTGCCCAAATTGGTGAGGGAAAAAGAAGAATGTGCATTATACATGGGAAGTACTAATTCCCTATCTATATAAATGTTTTTAATTCTTTTATTTATGCTTATGAGTTAAAAGTGTAACTCTAGGAATCAATAACAATATCTGTATGCAAAATAATACCTTGAAATACAATAATCAAAAAAAATTTTTTGGTAGTTCCCTGGCTGGGAATCGAACCTGGGCCATGGTGTTGAGTGCGCCGAAGTCTAACCACTACACCACCAGGGAACCCCACAATTTTTTTATTTTATTTTATTTTTTTAAATATGGAATGCTTCACGAATTTGCGTGTCATCCTTGCGCAGGGGCCATGCTAATCTTCTCTGTATCATTCCAATTTTAGTATATGTGCTGCCGAAGCGAGCACTCAATTTTTTTTATATAAAAAATTTTATACATAAAGTATCTTGTACCTTGTGTCTGTTCTTGTTTTGTAATTATTCGTTAGATAAAATACTTTGTACTATAATACACTAAAAAAGAAATGCTAAAATTTTTTTATAATACAAAAAACACCAAGTACCTAAATATAAACAAATAAAAATTTGAATTAAAAAATTAAAACAAAAGGTTTTCCCCGCCTGAAAGGCCAAAAACATGGGTGCGCATTATACATGGGAAGGCTCGATACCTGGTGAAGTACGGGACTCTTCTCTCCCACCTCTTTCAGTAGATAATCTGAGGCCCATTATATAAATTCCTCAGATTGCCCAATTATGGTTGCCTGACAAAATATAAAATTCCCTGTAAACCTAAATGTCAGGTAAAGAATAAACAAACACTCTTTAAAAGTAGAAGTATGTCCTAAATATTGCATAGAACATAATTCTACTAAAAGAAAATTATGTGTATTGTTCATTTGACATTCAATTTCAGCTGAGTGTTGTGTCTGTGTCTTTGCTAAATCTGACTTTAAACTGAATTTACTTCTTTCTTGACTTTATTCTTTTCAAGCTCCCTTCTCCAGTTCCCTGACCATCCATCTTCATAGAAACTGCACCCATACAAGCCCTTTGCTCAGGCTCTGCTATTTGGGGAATGTTTAAGCTAAAATATAAGGTCAAATATGAAGCATTGTAGATTATAGCTCATTGCATTATAATTTTATCCATTATAGCCTATTGGGTATAATTGAGATTCTATAATAATTCCTTGGTATTTTCTGAGAAACCCATATGTCAATCATAGTTCTCATTTTTTGAAATTCAGATTAGATTGATTAGAACTGCCGATGCTCTGTGTGAGTCCAAAGCTGCTACTTTTACCCCACCCCCATCTACGAGGTCTGACAGTTAAGTTTGTGCACTCGCCACTGTGCACTTATGTTGGCAGCACTGTACACACAAGTCAGTAATGTCTCATAAGCTTGGTATGTCTGTGTCTCACATCTGTGTTCATAAACATGTGGCTATGTCTTGCTGAGCAGCATTCATTATTGTTGCATGTTTTTGTGTGTCGATACGAGAATGTCAGAGCTTGAATTAGAGTAACGAGCAAACAGAGTTTCTTGTTAAACCTGGCAAGAGTGGAAGTGAGATCAGGGACATGTGATTCCAAGTTAATGGGGATGATGCCATGAAGAAAACGGCAGTACAAATGGATAAGCGTTTTTCTTAGGGGAGAGAAAGTGTCACTGATGAAGAGAGCTCAGGGCAGCCAGTAACAAGCAGAACTGATGAAAACATTGCAAAAATTCGTCCAATTGCCCATCAAAATCATCGGCTGACTGTGAGAAGTACAGCAGACCAAGTAAGCATCAATGGAGAAATAGTTTGGAAAATCTGAACTGAAAATCTTGGCATAAGAAAGGTGTGTGCAAAAATGATCCCAAAGGAGCTCACCGATGAACAAAAGCAAAGGGGAATTGAAGTTTGCAAGATCTTTTGGAGAGGCAAAAACCTATGTTTTGGGTTGTGTTGTCCAATACAATTTATTAAAGAGACTATAATTTTCCCATCATGTGTTTTAGTGCCCTTGTCAAAAATTAGTTGACTGTATATGCATGATACTATGTATTCCTGTAGTATCAGTTATAATGTCTCCTCTTTTATTTATAATTTTATTTATTTGAGTCTTCTATTATTTTCTTGGTTAGTCCAGCTAAAAGTTTATACATTTTGTTTATCTTTTCAAAAAAACAACTTTTTCTTGATCTTCTCTATTGTCTAAGTTCTATTTCAATTATTTTTGCTTTGATTTTTATTATTCCCTCCCTGCTGGTCATTTTGGGCTTAGTTATGTCTTTGTTTTGTAGTCCTTTTAGATATAAAGGTTAGTTGTTTATTTGAGATTTTTTTAAATGTACACATTGATTGCTATAATCTTAGCTCTTAGCATTGTTTTTGCTGTGTGCCATAAGTATTAGTATTTTTTTCAAAATACTTTTTGATTTCCCTTTTAATTCTTCTTTGAATTATTGGTTATTCAGGAGAGTGTTGTTTAATTTCCATGCATTTGTGAATATTTTAGTTTTTGTTTATGTAATTGATATCTAGCTTCTAGCTTCACACCAATGTGATTGGAGAAGATTCATCATGATAAGTTATAAAATTTGTTAAGAGTTTCTTTCTGGCACACATATAATTTATCCTGGAGAATGTTCTGTGTGTTGAAGAATGTATATTATGGTGCTATTGGATGACGTGTTCTTTACATGTCTATTAGGTCCATTTGGTGTGCAGTGTTACTTAAATTCATGGTCTCCTTATTGATTTTCTGTGTAGATAATGTATCCATTGCTGAAAGTGGCATATTGAAGTCCTCCTCTGTTATTGCATTATCTATTTCTTCCTTCAGTTCTGTTAAAATTGGCTTTAAATAGTCAGATTCTTTGATGTTGGGTGCATATATATTTATGATTGTTATATTCTCTTAATAAATGGATACCTTTATCATTGTTTAATGACAACCTTTGTCTGTTGTAACCAATTTTGACTGAAAGCCTGTTTTATCTGACATAAGTATGGCTACTCCTGGTCTCTTCTGTTTACCATGTATATGGAATATCTTTTTTCATCCCTTTACTTCTGGTTTATGTGTGTCCTTAAAATTCATGAGTATGTTGTAAATGCACCACATTGTTGGATCTTCCCTTTTTATCCATGCTGTTATCTTTTGGTTGAAGAATTTAATCTTACATTTGAAGTAATGATTGATAAATAAAGACTCAATGTTGCCATCTTATTGTTTTCTGACTGTATTTTAGTTCCTTTCTTTCTGTCTTCCTGTGTAATTTGTTTTGTAGTTTTCTGTATTTATGCTTTAATTCCTTTCTCTTTATCTTTTATGTATCAACTAAAGGTTTTACTTTGTGGTTACCATGAGGTTTACATAAAACATCTGATTGAATAATTTTTAGTAGCAAAGCTATTTAAGGGATTTGGTTAGTCAAAGGTATTGGAAATCTGATAAAAGGGTAAATTATCTTTAAAATCATAATAATAAAAACACTTATTATATCAATGTAGATAATGAAGGCACTAATAATTAACATTATAAAAACAATGTTAAATGTTTTAACATATGTAAGACATTGTGCTAAATAATTTATCTGCCTTTTGTCATAATACTCTTGAACAAAAGTACTGCCAATGCTTATGTTTTATACAGAAGGTAAGTATTTGACCTATGGTCCTAGAAGTAGTAAGTGGAAGAACCAGGAGTCAAATCTAGGTATATTTTATTCACAGTCTAAATACCAAATAATTTGGAAATAGAGACATGGCTGAACTAAGTGAATGGGAAGATATGAATAGTCAAGGCAACGTCTTTTGGTGGTAGAATAGGAATTGTTGGCAATAGCTAGAAGTCAACACAAAATTTATTTCAATTTATTTCTTTTCTGTCTAACTATATGTTGATGAAGTTCCTGTTCATAAAATTTGAACAAAGTGGTCATAAATCTTGTTTTGTCATAAATCATGTTTTGTCACTGTTATATATACACATAAAGGACAACTAGGATATTTTATCACAATTGATGTCCTAACTCCAACTTGAAGCTTAATTCTTATTTCAGTTCACCCATTTGGAATGTCTGTGGTTGCTTTGGTGACTAAGCTGAGGAACTACAGTTGCTACTTTAATAATGATTCAATCTCAGTTACATTAAAAAAAAAAAAAAAGATCCACCCCTAAACAAACCCGGTGGAACAAAGGCAACTTAGGAGAAACATTATATGTTAGAAAAAGTCTTTGCATGTTATTGCTGAGATAAAGATAAAGTAACTCTTTGGTATTGTTATAATATAGGAGTCATTTTCTTTATGGTCTTTGAACCCTAACTTCTTAAGTATCTTTAATGTTCTTAGGGAAGAGATAATGTTCATAGGTAAGAGACACATGGTAGCATTCTATTTCGACTTCTGTTACTGGTTTTTTAAACCTAGAAAGGAAAGCTGAAGCTCTGTCTTAGAATGAGTCTCAGATACCTGTTCTCCTGCTATAAAAATGACCAACTTTGTATCCAATATAAAACTTTTGACTCCACTATCACCTCTTGGAGTGATTATTTCCTTTAGCAAAATACACTTCGTATTAGCTTATTTCATTAGCTTTAAATTTTTGTGTGTATAATTTAATTTTTAAATATATTTTTGAAGGGGAACCTTACCAAGGATGGTGTGTACATTAATTTTCACATCGATAGTTTTATTGATTTAGAAAAATCAGCTTTCATTTATATGTGTTGTGTGCAGAGCAACTCACAATGTTACAGATGGTTCTGTCTGGCACTAGCAGAAAGGATGTTTGACTTGTTCTTTGTTCATAGCATTTTGCAAGAGATTGGGCCAAACAGTCCCAACCAAGAGTCGATTATACTACTAGGAATTGAAAAAAACTCTTCTCAACTGTTGTGAATGAAGTTTGGAGTGACACAAATCTTGTTTGGAGAGCTTACTATGTGGTGCTGGAGAATTAATCTTTGACTGTAAACCTTCTTCTCTTTCCTTAATCAGATAAACTGTCTGGCCTGAAACACAGGTCTTTTCTTTTCACAGACAGCTCTGTTTTCGCCCCAGAAGAGACTTTGTACAGCATAAGTACACATTTCAGCCTGAGAGGAAAGCATCTTAGATTTGTATAATCTTGTTCATGTTATAACAGTTGTGAGAAAGATAGAAAATCGCTATAAAGTGGCCAGAGTGTTTTTTAAACTTATTTAGGGAAAATCTGAGGTGAGAAAATAATTTGCATCTTAGTCACGACTATTTTATTTTTAAAAAGGTATTTGTTTCACTAATTTTTTTAATAGGGAAAACAAGCATAAGCTTTTAACAAAATTGTAAACTATCCCTTTACGTCATCACTCTGTGCAAGTAAAGCTTAATTACACGATCGTATATGGTTTATGATGTTTTACTTGGCATCTAACATTTTTTGACTTTCTCCTATCTCTTTATTGCTGAATATTTTCCATTTAAAAAGATACTTTAATGTAGTTTCATAATTTTTATATTTCTAAACCAATTGTTCACCAAATATTTGGTAACTGAATCACTTGCTTTTCTCCTCTCTTTCCTTTCTTCTTTAATATGTTCAAACTGCCCCAGATACATGCTTTATAAATAAGTATATTTTTATGATTGCATCACCAGACACAGTTTGATAAACTCTATTTATATCGTTCCCAATTGATTTTTAACAGATCAGCCAATTTGTTATATTTACTTTCAGTGGTTTTAGCCAATGAACTTTGTTTATAATATTTGTAAAAATGGAGGCATATTAGGAAGTGAGGTATTCACTTACATGGTAGACAGCTTCTGACATGAACTTCAATTATCCCTACATTTTGATATTTCTAGTTTTGTGAATTTCCTCCCCGTGAGTACCTTGCTTCTTGTAGAATGTAGTAACATCGAGGATGTCACTTTCGTGACAAGGTAACAAAAGATCGTGATCGCTGTCTTGCTAGCAGACGCACTCTCTTGTGGGCTTCTATGAAGTAAGCTGTCATGTTGGCGAGGCCCACACAGCAAGGAACTGCAGGTGGCTTCTGGGAACAGCTTTTAGAGAACCTTCAGTCCATCACCCCCCGAGGACATGAGTCACGACAACGACCTTGTAAGTGAGCTTGAAGGCGGATTCTTCCCCAGTCAAGCCTCCTGAGGAGACCTCAGGCCTGGTCGATAATGTGATTGTAACCTCATGAGACTCTAAAGCATAGGTATCACCTAAGCTGTGCCCGGATTTCTGACTCAGAAATGTAAGCTAGTAATTCCATGTTGTTTCAAGCTGCCAAATTTTGGGATACTTTGCTACACAGCAACGGATAACTTACCCAATGGATAACAATTCATTGGTTTCTCTTCAAGTCTTTTTTCCAAACCAAGATCTCAGTTAACACTGAGATAATGTAAACATAGTTTTGCTTTCTAATTTTTCCCATTTCTATGATACTAAATAATCCTTCAAAACTGTACTGTTAATGGTGATACATTATATAATTTTATAAATGCATCATGATTAATGAAGTTTTTCATGGTTGGACTTTTATTATTTTTATGATGGTAAACAATTATATGAAAAATTCAACACAAATATATTGCTTATTCATAATTTCTTATTTAGCATATTCATCTACAACTAAATTACTTAGATAAAAAGAAATTTAAAGGCTCATTAAAAGTATTTCCAAATTTTACTCTGGGGAGGGGGGTAGTCCCAATTTCTTATCCTAACCAGAAATGTGTGAGAGTCATGTCTTTGTTTTGTATTGGCCAATACTCAGGTTATAGTTACTTTTCTTAACAATGTGGTAAATAATTTTTAATTATTTTACTTTGCATTTTGATTTCTAACACATTTGATCGAATTTTACAGTTTTATTAGCCATATGGATAGTCTGTTTTTAGTGAAATTGTGGCTCACATTTTGGTCATTTTTATATTTGTGGTATTTATCTTTTTGTTTATTGATTTTAAGTCATTCTATTTTAATGATACCATTTTCTTAGGTAGTTTATTAGATATTATACAAATATCATTTTCTAAATAATGTATTTTACTTTTAAAATCATTGTGCTTTAAAATTACATTTATTTTGACCTTGATGATAGTGCAAAAGAAATAAAATATATTTACTGTTCTAGCAGCATTTCTCTCTCTCTCTCTCTCTCTCTCACACACACACACACACACACACACACACATTTATTGTTGATGTGCTACCTAATAAAATATTAACATCAGTCTTCATCAAATCTGTATCATATGCGTAGGGCCTTTTATTTATTTAAGCACAATATACATTATCCCCTTTGATATTCACAACAACCCTCTCTAGAAAGGTATGGGGGACCTTATTATCCTAATTTATTGCTAGTTTAAATGTCGCCCAGAAAAGTTACTTAATTGAGCCAAGGTTACAGAGTTTGGTAATTGGTAGAGCTGGATGCAAGCCTGGTTGACTTCATATCCAATACTTTATTCTTCATGGTTTTCCTCCATACCCCATGCCCAGCATTATTCTAGGTATTGAGGGCTGCAGACAAAAGATGATAGAGAATTATGTTGACAGTGTGCTAGATATGTTTATGTGCATTAACTTATTTAATCTTACAATAATTCTGTAAATAATAGTTTTCTTATTTTTACGAAAAAGAAACAGAAGTTTCAAACATTTACTTACCCAAGTTGTAAAATTCTTACAGAGTTTTATCTAGCTCTTAAGTAGATTGTATTTAAGGCCTGGGAAATACTTTAGAGAATGGAGTGACCAGAATTTATTATAGAGTGGCTTTCTTTTAACACTTCTCTTTTCCTATGGCCTTTGTAATTTCCTTATCTGGACTATTACAAGTCAATGAAGTTTCACTGGGGCTGAATTTTTTACCTAACACCTCAACTTTGGTTAAGATGTATGTCAGGCATCACCTCCTCCAGGAAGCCTATCTTGGCTCTCCGTCCTTATTTACATATTACATGTGTTTCCATCATGGCATTCATCTCATTTTACGATTATTCTATGTATCTGTTTGGTTATCTGCCTAACCACTTTAAACTGAATTTCTAGAGGTCTGAGAGGACTGCTTATGATTTATTTTGAATTCTCATTGCCTACTCTAGTACCTGGTTCGAAGTGGGTGCTCGATAAATATTAAATGAACGAGTGAGGAATAGATGTAACGGAGGGGGATGCAGCTGGCTCATCTGCACTTCTCTGTAAGCACAAAAACTTTCAATGCTTGGATTATACATAGTCTTGTATACTGCTTGTAGGGGAAGTTCCATGAGAAAGAGTCAGGACAAAATTTTGTTTTATTCTCTCTTGCCTTATACTGTGTGGTATCTATTTGAAGTTTTAAACATAAAGTCAAGAAGATTAAGTAAGATAAAACAGCAATTTAATAAGACATTTTAGATTAAGCGGCACTTCTGGGGATTCTATAGGGTTTTAAAGAACAAAGTTGGAAAGTGTGCACTACAAATAAAATATTTTAATTTTACTGTTTTTCTTCAATAAATCTGAAGTAGTCATGTACTCTGGGCATGATCATGGATATATGGATATATGTGTATATGGATATATGTATATATACATATGATATTTACTATAGTGACTAATTACAGAGTTGAGGTGTTCAAATACTGAACACAAATGGTAATTCTGTTATTCTTGCTCAGTTTCTACAAGTAGAAATTGGAAGCATTGATCATTATCTGTCTAGGTCATGCTCTATAGAAAATAATTTAAAAACATTTTTCTGAAAAAAAGAAAATACTAAAATAAAACCTTTTCCTAAAAAAATAAAAGTACTAAAATAAAGTAAAACTAACTTTTTTCCTGAAAAAATAAAATACTAAGTACTAATTCTAAATATAACAAATGAACAGCTACAATCTATTTATTTCTTTGTTTAGTAGTTTGCCTGCGACTCACTTTAAATGAACCTGAATGAGACAAGAGTAGCATAGACTATAGTGCTCTGCTGATAAAAGTGGCCTAACTTCAACTTGAAGGTACCTGAGTAGATGTGAATAATTAAGTTGAATCAATAAGTAAAACTGAACAATGACGTGTTACACCAAGTTAGGTATAGAATAGTTAGTACTTGGCTAAATGTGTGCAATATAACTATGTGTGTGCATTTGCTCTATTGGAGATTGTACAATCTGGAAGGAGGAAAACATTTCTTAAGAAATCAGCTGGGTCCCTGCCAGTTTTGATCAAAGAGAAGTTTCCGGCAGAATGCTATAAATCCCAAGATCCTTGGGATTTTTCAAGAAGTTATCTTTGCTAAAGAATTTCACAAGTACATGGAACATGTTGATATTGTTAATTAAAGGGCAATGCTTAAAACAAAAAAAAGGAAGATTTTAAAATAGTGGAACTCCTGAATTTGAATATTGATGGTCCTACCTCAGGGTCAAAGAAAGTATGTAATGAACATTGATAGATGTGACTTTCCTTTTAAAGATGCAAAATATCACTCTCAGAATAGTCAGATTAAAATAATTGAAATGATGATAATCTTTTCATTCCTAACAGTGTCCTACAATTAAAAAATATGAAACATGTTTGACTAGTAATTACCATTCAGCAAGTGTACCAACTGTCCACACACATGCTCTAGCACCATCTAGCTAGATTCCAAGGTAATTCATTGCAGTTCAGTTCTGCTTCTAGTTTGCAATTATTCTAAGTTTTCTTTTCATCTTTTAATTATATTGCATTGTTTAGATGTTTTTGTTTATCCCCAGGGATTTTTAAAAATCTCAATTTAAGTAGTCTCACGCAGTAAATGGAGTCCCACACCTACAAAGGGGTATTAATAAGGGGTAAATTTCTGACCCATTATAAAAGCATTTGGTTCTGTAAAAAAACATAAGGCTCTGGTTAGGTTTGCATTTTTGGAAGGTAGTTCCATGAAGTTACTAAAACCCCAGGGTTGGTTGCTTCTACTCACACTTGAATTATGTTTTTGAGAGGCAAGGCCAGGTTAAGGTAAGACTCTGCCTTCAGGCAGTACACATTTCCCCAGCAGGTCATCTTCGGCAGGCCTTAGGTGCCAGCGTGAGGAGGTAAGGAGAGAATGCACTGATGGAGTGGCGGGTGCGGGCGACAAAGGCAAAGGATGGTTTTAAAGAGGACAGTTGAACAAAAGAACCATGAGACTTGAAAAGGAGAGTGTAGAAAGAGGAGATGGGAGACAGCGAATAGAGAAATGAGACCAACGGAGGAGAGACAGAGGTCAACCTGGGGTGGGGGAAGCATAAGAATAAAGGAAGTTCAACAAAGAATAAAAAATAAGGGAAGAATAAAAGAAGAAAGCCGAGAATAGGGATTTGTTTTCACCTTCCCAGTGAACATTCTTATGTGATACTCCCTGTTTGAAAACCGGGGTCCACAAACTGGAACCAAATCAACATTGTTGACAGTTAACTACCCCACTGACATTCACTTTCTTGATCTTAACTTGATAGGTAGAAATTCACAGGACTTGACAATTTGAAAAAAGAAGTTAGAATTTTGTTTTGTTTTGTTTTTTCATCTTTAGAGTCAGTTTGCAACCATGAAAGGAAAATTTATGTAAGGAAAACTCAGATTAGTTTGGTAAATACTGTATATATTACTAAACTTTTCTAATAGTCAGAGATGCTGAGATGTTCATGGGTGGCCAAGAGATGTTAAGAGATATTCAGAGCTCCTTGCATGGGAATAGATTACTTGACTGTATAAAATCACATTTCAAATAGCTTTTCTTAACAGACCTCTAAATGCATTACACAGTGAGGCAACCCATTATACTAGACACATATGTAAGGATTGTTGACAGTTCCTTATTGTAAAAGAATGTAAACAGAGGTGGATCTTTTTAAATATACTTAAAAAGAAAATGTTATTTTAGAGATAGCACTTAAGCTAAAATTTTAAATTTATATAGTAATCATGGGTTTGTAAAAAGTGTTTACCATTTTTCATTTAATGATGTATGAGTATAACACGTAATTGTGCAGAATTTTCTTTTAAATTCTTAGAAACCTCCCTTTTGGAAGTGCAAATCAACAGCATATTAATCACCTTAGTTTCGTATCATATGCAAAGTGGGCAGAAGGCTGTTTGTCAATGACCCTGCTACTCTATAGTACTCAGTTGGGATCTCTTTGATTTCTAATTTACAATAGAGCTTGCCCCACTCCCCAATACTCTATTGTGAAATACTTTATAATGAAGGAAATATTCCATTTGTACTTTCTGATGGCTTATTACTAATCTCTGCTTGATTATGAACTGATCATTAAAATATGATCAGATAGTGAGTTAAAATTCAACCTCTTCAAACATTTTTTTTGGAGATTATCTATCTTATCTATCTATCTATCATCATCTTTTTTTTTTTTTTTTTTTTTGCTTTTTGGTAGGTGGGTAGTTCCCCAGCTGGGAATCGAACCCAGGCCGCAGCGCTGACAGCACCAGTGACGAAGCCTTAAGCCACTACACCACCAGGGAGCTCCCAACACCATAGTCTTAAACGATAAAGTAATCTATTTCTTCTATTCTACAGGTGACCCAGGAATGGGTCAGGTGCCAGAGTAGGTAATACAATGGCTCAAATATGTTATCAGGTACTGAAGTTCTTTTTATTTCTTTGATATCTTCAAAGTCACCTTCACTCTTAAGCTGGTTCCTGTCATGATCATAAGATGGGCAGCGGATTCATGTCAACAATGCCCAGAGGAAGGAGGAGAACTCTTTCATATATATAAATAAATTTTACAGAGGGTCTTCCCAGCAGCCCTCCAAGAGAATTCTCCTCGTGCCCTGGTGAGGACTGGGTCACATGGTTACCTCTAAATCAATCGTGGACATAGGAAATTACAATGATGGGCTTAGACCAGTGGTTCTCAACCTTGGCTGCATTTTGGAAGTTGAGAAAAATACTGATACCTGGGCTCCACGCCCAGAGATCTGGGATTCACCCTGAGGTATTGAACAGTTTAAATGAAAAAAATACTTTGATAGCGATCCTTAAAGGAAAGAAACCTTCAAGAGCCAGAGGAATAAAAAAGGTGCAATAGGTGGTAATATACATACTTTTTAGTTGGAACTTCCTCAGTCCCCACGGACATCTGCTGGTGAGGAAGCACAACGCAGACCCTCTGCAGAGTCACCGCCTTTAAGCTTTTACAGTAACCTGCCACATGGCCCAGACAATTGCACAAGCATGACAGTCTGACCCCGCCCGTGCTTTGGCATGGTGCTATCCGACTCCCGGGTACCATCTGACCGTATCTGTGAAGCCACAGGGTGTCCTGAGTGGGCTTGTGCAGGTCGGGCAGGTGAGTGCAGGCTGGGATCCAGATGCCCTCTGCTGCCAAGTCCTTTACCTGGTGCCAGACTGCATCCCTCTGAGGTGCCTCGTGGATTGGTGAGGCCGTCATGGAGAGTGACAAACACGAACCTTTTAATCACGGCTACTACTGTCAAGAATGATGCTTCGAGGTTTATTTATAACGACTGGAAAAAGAAATTAAAAATAAAATTAAAAGATGTTACACTCAACGTCTTCATTATACAAATCACATATAAATCACAGATCACACTATAAAAGGTATTCATTTTCATTCCTCTCGCATCGCAGCTATGGAAAGGCACTGTGGCCCACATTTTGCATGCCTTATCTCCTTTGTCCTTCACAATGACGTTACTAAGTTAGGTACCATTTTGTCCTTCTTGCGGATTAAAAAATTACAGAGCAACTTGCCTAAGGTCACACTAATAATGGTAAAGCCAGAATTTGAATTCAAGTATGTCTAACCTGGAAACTCAAGTGGCTCTGGTTTGGAAGCAATTACTTTAAGTGGTGTGTGTACAGAAAACAAACAAACAAAAAACCCGAAGAAAACAATAATAATTTCAAATTAAATTTTAAAAATGTAAATAAATGTGTAAGTTGTTGACTTACTGCCCATATTGAATTATTTAATATTTGAATTATTTACTGAGTGTTATTTATAATTTCATATATTTAAAAATATGTCGGGACTATTAAGGGAGATAATTATTGTCAGCTTTTAATCATAGCAATGACAGAAACTAAAAATTATGTATTTATCATGAGCAAAATATTATTTTAAGCACCGAGAACCAAAAAACAAGAACTATAATGCTATTACTACTACTAATAAGAGCAAATAGTAACTAAAATGCCTTGTCTCAGCTACTCTTCCAGCTTCTGTGTGTGGTTCATCTCGATCTTCACAAGAACCATATGAGGTAGTTTCATTATTACTCCCATTTTATAGATGAGGAAATAGAGGCACATGCAGATCAACAAATTTTCTTAAGATCACCCAGTTAGTAGGTGGCAAAGCTGAAGTTTGCATCCAGGCCATTTGATTCTAACCTCATAAATTTTACTACCAGATGTGATATGGTTGTTTAAATAAAATAATGTTTCTTTGATCTCTTTTAGTGAATTGGGTGTAAAAATAAGCATTCTTGTGGTAGTATGACTCAAGACTCAATATTATGTAATATACTTGTATATGTATAAAGTTAAAAGGGCAAATTGCCTAAATTAGATTCCTTTTAAATTTCTTCTAAATTAAATACATTGTTATCAATGTGGCAACTCCTTCGGACAGGTTCACATGAAGCAAGTGGGTAGATACTGCTTTTTGATTTTGGGGGGAATCTATTTTCAATTTTAAGAAAGTTTTAAAATACAATTAACTTAGTGCAGACTAAAAAAACAAGAGTCTTTCTTCAGAGTAAATTGAATGAGTTCAGGGCAATATATTTTATTATTATGGGTCGCTGCAATTCTTGAATCTTTTAATTTGAGTGTTTCAGTAAGTTTTAGATTTTATGAACTTATTAATTTGGAGTGTTTCTAGAGTTTGTTAATATGTGTATTACATTCTTGACATTCTCTGCTAACAATGCATGAGATCACAGGGTGGGTTTATGTCTATCAGTCTTTCTCCGATTTGCAGGATGGACCCAGATGCTCATCATACATACAGCCTCTCTGACTTTAGGAAAGGTTACTCAGATGGTTCTATTGGTTCGCTCTGATGATTCAACTAAATTCAACACAGAACCATTGTGTTCATTGTAGTAAGCTCTACTGCTGATGTAAAGATGAGGCTTAGATCCTGCTCTCCAGTGACAATCTAGTGGTGAGGTGGAGACATACATAACCCATTCTAGCATTAGGCAGGCAACTATACATACTGTTAATGGCCAAGCAAACCAAAGTGCTATGGAGATATATGGCTGGGAAAGTCCACTTATGATTGAGAGTGGTTCTGGAAGATGTTTTAGGAGGTAGAATTAGAACTGTATTTCAGAGGATATGCAAAACCTTGAGAGAGAGAGCTGTATGGGATGGAAAGGTCACAACATAACAGGAGTACACGCCAAGGAATCAGGCCAGAGTAAGAATAGTGGCCCAAGCTCTTTACTCTCTATGTTACATTAGGTAAGTTACTTCTTTTCTTATTTTAATGTTCTTATTTGCAAAAGGGGGATAATATTATATGCTTCCTAGTATTTTTATGAGGCTTAAATGAAGTCTTGAAAGAAAGTTTCTCATAGTACCTGGAAAGTCACAGGTACTTTGCAAAACGTGCATGAGAGGGCACACACACACTCTCTCTTTCTCTCTCTTCAAAAAAATAGTGTACTGATGTAAATATAAGTCACATTTTCAGTATTTTACTGTAAAAGTGCTCATTCTTAATCAGAATTGAGTAAGTTTTCTTCAGTCATGAGATATTTCTTCTCATCCCCCAGGTGATTCTTATGTGGTTTGTCCATCTTCCTTTGTTATCCATAAAAGAGATCCTAAATTTTTCTAAAAATCATGGTTTTCAAGGAAAAGAGGGAGTTCCGAGGTGGATAGGGCTGAAAGGTTAATTTAACCCCAGACACAGTCCTTCTACAATATTTGGGATTTATTCCTATATAATGAAAACCAGAAGGCAGAAGTTATTAATAGTTCATTGAATGACTTACTCTTTTATGTGGGAGGCAAATATTGTTATTACCGAGAGAAGGGAACAGCCATCGACCTGTGAATGACAGTAGTTACTTAATCGTATACAGAGTTAAGTGCTGAGTCCACTGGGAAGCCGCCCAAGGTGGAGTAAAAATGATAAAATGGAAAGAGAATGCTTTGTTCTCTGAGTCCACATCCTCAGGTTGAAGGAGCCTTGCCTTTCACATTAAGTGAGGGCATCATTGAGGATGTCTGCCAGGAGATGAAGAGGTTTTGGTTTCTGAGTGGCTCTAGCCAGAGAAAGGCCCAAGGAGCACTGACTCATTTATTTGAATGACTAGAAATGTGGCATGGTGCCCAGAAATTAGGTCACAGCCTTCGGATACAGAGGTGAGGTTTTTCAGTATATATATTGTTTCTGTCATCATAGCCTAAGTTTAGGGAAAACAAATTTATTCCATAGATATTTGCCCCTGGACTTAGATTTTTCAGTTGAGAAATCTATTCAGAGAACAACTTACATGTTTATTTTGTCTTAATAAATAATTTACTCTGAGTAATGTTGAGTGACATCTAGGTTACTAGTATTCTATTCAATTATCTTTGTTAAAAACACTAGTAACTTATTATTCTGTATAAAATTTTAAAATATAAAAGTTAAGCACCTCTTCTAAAATATTGTTTTTGACAAGATGGAAATTAGGAATATTTATATTAAGAATAATCTATCTTAGAAGTGTTCTATTAAGACATTTTCTTTAATGATAATTAGATTAATGATTCCTCTCATCATAGAGAGATAAAGTATTTTCAGTGGCATGTACTTAAAAGTTTTTCACTTGTGGGAGATGTTCAGATACCAAATATAATACTTAATGGAGAAATTTTTAAATATGTGATTTGTAAATTACAAAGTGTTTGTATTGTTTTAAAATTAATTACACTGAATGTGGAGTTCTCTTCAATAATTGACATCATGGGATTTTAAGTTTGTTATTACTAGAGGCCTTTACTTGAATAACTTAGTGAAAAACAAGGTTTTAAAAATGTTAACATAAAAAAAATTGTAGGATAGTCTTGATGAAAAGTCTTATCGAGTTTGCTTTTAGATATGACTCTTGATTTTATGACATTGTGCTCCATTTTATCTAACAAAAGGATATTATGGAATCCACAAAAAGTTCTTAAAAGATTTTGAATTTATTTAAAATGAAAAGTAAGGAATGTGTCGTAAAATACTGTTATAATGGGGTCAGTAAAGACAGCATTTTCATTGGTTGCAGAATGATCTTTTTGATGATGCCATAAATACTCGCGTATTGTGGATTTTTAGGTGAATCTGTTGTTAACATGTTTACCAATAACAAATAAAAGCTTGTTTTTTTATTAAACAAAAAATTGTTGAATTTCTCCTAATTCAAACATAGCAATTTTAGTGAACTCTGAACGAAAAGTAACTCATTATTCCCTTAGACATACAAAGATATTTTTTTAAAAATTGCATTAATTTAAAAATGATATATAAGATTGATTAATTCCTGGGACATGGATTATCATAAAATATATACATTTTCTAGAAGAAATAATATCTGCTTCCACCTAGATATAACCTTCAAGGAGAAAAAATGAATGGTTTATCTTTTGTCAATGGAATAGAGAATGTATGCTGAATGATTCTTACTTAGCAAACAAATAGTTCATAGTTCCATGTAAATATATTTTTTCTTTTAGATCTCATAAACTATCAAGTATAGAGTCTGACTTCATTCTGTCTAGAAAGTATCCAACCATGTAATATGAAAATTAGAGGCATTTATGGCTGGATATTTTTTGGACTTGTGTGTGTGTGTGTGTGTGTGTGTGTGTATTTACAGAAAACTCTTTAGAATACATTGTTAAATTTTGAGGAAAACAAGTTTCAAGACAATATATTTAGTAAGATGATATTAAAATATCCAAAAAATTCAAACAATTTAAATAAATCAAAACTATATATTTTGGTATGTATATATATGTACATGTGGGAGATCACTTAATTTTTCCCAAGTCATATCCCCATCTCTGTAATAATATTGTACACTAACATCCTTTCTTTATATGATAAGCTGACATTATCATATACTAAATTCCTATAGTTATGTATATGTTTATATATTCTTGCCCATGCCTTGCTTGACCATGTAACTTGTCATGATTAATGGCATTTTAGAGGTCATAGTGTGAGCAGAAGCTTTAAATGTGCTTGTGTGGTTTTGCATTGTTCCTTATATGTCTACCATCTGCCCTGAGAAAAATCAAGTCCTGGTAGCTGTTAGTTTCAGAGGAAAATTACTTGGAATGAAGCTAAACTGATCTATGACCTGAAGTAGAGTTGCCCTTGCTGCCTCATAAGTATCCTGACCAATTAAAAAAAAAAATTCTGAGCAACTGATTTTTGAGGTCATTTGTTATGCAGCATTCGTGTAGCCATAGTTGACTAATACAATATGTTTGCATATGAGTGCTTAGAAAAAGATCAGGAATAGTAATCAACAGATATAATCTTTATCTCTGAGTATTAAAATTTGATGTAAAGGGGAAGTATAATTATTTTCTTGTACTATTAAATTTGTTATTTTAACTTTTAAAATTTAATTTTTGAATACATAATGAATTTTTTACATTTCAAACATCAAAACAATATTAGAAGTATATATTAAGACAATCGGCTCCTTCTTCCTCCTTCTCCATTATTGCAACCTATAGTTAATGGATTAGTAACTTTTCCCCCATCAGTTCTTTATGCCAAATCAAGCCAAAATAAGTATGTTCTCATTTTCTCACTTTATTACCTATATTTTGTTCTTGATTTTTTTCATTGTGTTAATTTATCATGGAGATCTTGTCATTTCAGTACATATATATCTTCATCTTTTTTTTACAATTTTAAAATATTTCTATTTATTAGTATTTTACTGTGTGAATGTTATGTCCATCTGTTGTTGAATATCTGTGTTTTTCTAGTTTTGACTATTAAAATATTGTTCCTGTGAACATTATTATATATGTCTTTTGGTGTATATATGCACACATTTCTATTTACTTAGAAATAGAATTGCTCGGTTGTGAGGTATGCTTATTTTAAGCCTTACTAGATACTGTTAAATAATTTTCCAAAGTAATTTTTCCACTTTATACTCACATCAGCAATGTATGAGATTTATAATTGCTTTATATTCTTGCTAACTCTTTAATTTAGCCATTCTAAGTGGGTGTTTAATGGTACCTCACAGTGGTTTTATTTTAATTTCTCTCTTGTCTAATGAGAGCTGATGTTTATTTGACATTTGGATATCTGCTTTTTAAGTCACTGTTCAAGTTGTTAGCTAATTCATCTATTGGATTTTTTTTTAATTTATTTTTATGAATTCTTTATATATTCTGGATGTGTTCTTTGCCATATATATGTATATATATATGTATATATATATACACACATATATGTGTATATATATATATATATATACACACATACATACATATATATATGTGTGTATATATATTTAATTATATTCTCTTACATTATATCATGACTCCATTCTACGTGACAAATTTTGTTAAATAAAAATCTTAATTTTTATGTAGATTGGTTAATCAATGTTTTCCAATATGGTTACTACTTTTCCTTTTCCTGCTTATTTGTTTATCCAAAATTTCTGAAGACAAGAATTATTCAATGTTTTCTTTTAGAACTACATTGTTCAATACTATTACAACTAGCTACATATAACTATTTAAACTTAAATTTAAATTAATTCAAGTTAGATGACATTTAATTGAATATTTATTCCTTCTATTGCACTAGTCACATTTCAAGTGCTCAGTAGCCATAAGTGGCTTAGTGGCTGCCCTGTTGGACAAAACAAATATAGAATAATTCCATTATCACAGATATTTAGGGCCAGGACTTGGTGTTCACAGTAAGGACACAAGAAGTATTTCCTGATTGACTGCTTGATTGAATGAATAAAAAATTACTATTATTATTAACATAAATGTCTTTATTGAGTACAACAGAATTCATAAGCAAAAGTTACATTTGATTTAAATATATTTCTTCCAGTCCCCTTGGTAGAGAGAGAGAAATTATAAAATATTTTATATATTATAAAAATATGTTTTTATTATAAATAACACTAGCTAGGACTCAATTTTTAGATAAGTGCTATCACCATTTAAGCACTCTCTTTAAAAATAAAGTATTCTTTTTTTTTTTTTTAAATAAAGTATTCTTAAATTTAAGCCTAAGCATACCTAACAGGACTGTCTGAAGGAATGTTAAAAGAAGACATCTAAAATGCATTTTAGTAATGATAGTTCATTGAAATCAATGCAAAGTATTTCCAGTTGGATACTTGGAAGAAAATTTGATTGATATAGATCCTGTAGTTTCTGCTAATAAAGTCTCATTATTGTATAAAATATTTGACAATCCTTAGAATTTATAAAGTATATTTTTATTCTGCATCTCATATAATCCTGAAAATCATGAGTTATTTGATATCTTTTATATTTCATAGAAGAGAAACCTGAAATACAGAGACATTAAGTCATTACTTATGACCTACTAGTTTGTCAGTTTATAGATTTTTACAGCCCAGTTCCTTAATGAAAAGTATTGACACTGCCCTTTGTGTTTGCAGGCTGTCTTTCCAATGCAAACAAGGTTAGGGTCTTTTGGTTTCCTATATATATGGATATCAAAGCTAAGCACCATAAGCAGTGTCAACGATTCCAAGATAATGGAACCAGCAGTAACTAGAACCAAGGAACAGAATCTGGCTCAAGCTAGTGATTAAGTTCTCAAAGACGTTTGAAAATGGTATTTTCAATTTAACTTCTTTATTTAGTTGTGTGAGCTTTTCAGCTACTAAATTATGGTTATTTAATGATTTCAGGAGTGGAAAGTATAATAAACAATGTTTTTCTAAGTGGACTAAAAAATCTATTCTTTTCCTCAACAAGCCTTTTCTCTTGTCTCTCTGTCTCTCTCTCTCTTTCTGTGTGTGTGTGTGTGTGTGTGTGTGTGTGTGTGTGTGTGTAAAAAATAGGAGTATTTATGGCTGTATTTTTTCCAACCAACCCCTTGTATGCATGTATCTTACATAAAATATACAAAATAACTATAAAATTCAGCATTAGCTTTCTTATTTACCTAATCCTAAAACTTTAATCTTGAGTCTCTTGTTGATTGAGAACTTGCTGAAATGCTCAAAGATCTCCCATGCAGATTTTGAATTTTTTTTTCTTATAACAGGATTTTATAATGCAATATGCTTTCTTTTACCAACTATATAACTTGAGACACAGTTTCGAAAGAAATGGTTCATTCGGAGTCACTTGAGAGCTTCCAAACAAACATAGAAGGCAGCTGTGACCTTGGATTTCCAAAAGAAATAAACTTGCCTAAAAATATCCCAATTTGTTATCTAAATTTAAGGCATTGACAACCATTTGACCTTGATGACCCCAGTAAAACATAATAGTAAACATATAAAGATATGCTTACCTTGTTTCTCTTCTTTTTCTATTGCCCAAACTTAAAGCAACATTGAGTAAAATGAGAACTTTTTGATTTTGACATTCTCAGTGACATTAAAAATGAAAAAGAAATTATTCATTTCACATGTTGATGCCTAATATATTCATTATGTAAATTTATGTTCGTAAGCTGTAATAGAAGCATTGAACATTTTAGTATTCTAATTTCTTTAATTCTCTAGGTCTCTAGAAGAATAAAATGTAGAAGATGATATAAAAAATATTACCTATCTGAGATGTACCCAATTTATTATGCAAAAGAAATAAATAATATCTAATATATTTTGAGTAATATTAGAATAAAATAATATTTTATTATTTTAGATAATAAATAGATAAAATCAATGCTAATATTTGGATTTGACTAAGTGGAAGTTATAGACTCTTGTTCATAACTTCAAAATTTGTATTATTATCTCATTGCCAATTAATTAAGCAAATATTGCACCCTTGTTTGACAGGACTTGATATTTGCAGGTTAATAAAACAGACACAAATTCTGCCCTCCAAGTGCTTATATATAAAATATACAGACATTTTATATGCATTTATGCTGTGTATGAAACCTATGTGTACATTTAATGGATTTTATAACACAGTAAACAATGCTAGTGGTACATCTAAAGGCTAAAGAACCATTGGAAGCGCACCATGTTAGGTCACATACTGGAGTGCCTTTTATCCACTATGCAAAAAATACTTTGCAATTGCACTCAACATGAAGATGCTGTAACTTCAAGTTTGTGTTATTGCTAATGGGATAATAATACAAAAACTTTCTTTACTGTTCTTAGTGATTATAATAATCATGGAGATGTAGATTATAAAAATGTTATAACCTGAAATGAAAGATGGATGAGAACAACTCAGTAACTGACATCTAAACAGCACTAACCTATGTCATTGTTGCAATAATGCAGTGCCCAGATCTGTGCACTCCATTTGGGTCAAGCAAGATGTCCTTTGTGGGACATCTTTATCTATTGATAGGAGAGTGCCCTTTCTCCCCACCCCCAGTTCTTTTCATATTGTGATTTGAGAGTATCTCTGGAAAAATACTTATATGTTCTTTAAATATATGCTTTCATGAAACAATGTATATACTTGTATACCTGATTTTAAAATGCCGAAGGGTTTATTTATTTATTATAAATTATTTATATGTATTATAAATTATTTTATTGTAGGGTGTTTTATTATAAATTATATTTTTCATTCATATTTATTTGTTATTATTTACATTTCAAAATATGTTGAGAAAAGCATTTTAGGTGCATTTAAGAAGGTATAGAAAAGATCTAAAAATCTCTGTACACTGATGACTAAATAGTCAATGGCTCTTTAAATGATTGTATCTGATTGTTTAGACACATTGAGGCAACCTAACTTAGATAAAGTCATTCCAACAATCCCTTTCAAAAAGCCACCAATTCACCCAACTTAAGCATTTAATTAAAAGAAAAAAAAAAGACCTTCTGTTCTTGTTGCTTTTGTCCTGGAATTGGGTGGGGTTGGGTGGGAGGAGGAGCAAACTATAGAGTAAGCTTTTAAAAACAGACAAAATGATATTTTCCTTTAGAATGGGCAAGGCAAGTTTCATTGAAAGAAACACATCTCAGGTAAAGCTAGTTTTACGTTTATTCTTCATCTTCTTAAAACTGACTGGAGAGAGGTTCATTGTATGCTCTACACTTTTGTTCTGGGCACCTGAACAGTGCACAATGTATCGCTTATCAGTGGAACAAAAGACTCCTTCATCAGTCAAGCGCTGGGGAAGATGACAGCTGCAGACTCGGAGCCTCTCTAGGTAGCTGCTCTGCTGAGAAGGAACAGGAAATGGACTATTCATGTGGACTTTCATGTCTAACCCTATTTAATTTGACTCAAGTAAGATTAGCCTCTTTCAAAACATATCCATGTTTAATGGTAATCCTATATGTTTGTTTCTTATGAGAGACTTGGGTCAGAAGATGTAGAAAATAAATCGCAGCATGTGAGTTTTACAAGCAGAAGAAATAACTATTTTTATTTAGTCAAAGACTACTGTTGTATATTTTAAACACCTTACATTTTGGTATATCTTTTTATTAAAAATCACAATATAAAATATATTTTTTTTCTGAATGCGAGACCGAAGAAATTTAGAGAGGTTTTTTTGTTATTGATAGTGTAAATTAATATTGAAAGAAAAATTTTATTATTCTGCAAATATACAATTTTAATTGTAGTTTAATTCTAAATATTGATCTTGTTATTAAGTATATTCTTTTCCTATTTATGTAAATATATCCTGTTAAGATTCTAAGATGATACTCATATTCCCACTATACTAAAAAATGATTGGAAGGTCCCTAAAATGTAGAACCCCAAGTTCTTGAGCAATTATGTAATAAAAAAACCTGTTTCCTTAATAGTGCAAAGATTTTTTTAGTTGCTAAGTAGGTTGCTGCCTGTGAGAATAATTTAATACAGAATAGTTCATGTATAAGAAGTCAGTACTGACCATATTTTCTTTTGCTTGGTTTTTGTGTCCCTGACATAAATGCTTGAGTAATCATAAATTACAATAGCTATAACAATAGGTATTTATGTTACCATATGCTCCATGCTAAGAATGAAAACAGAGTAATGTTATATATTGGCAGTGTGATTAATTGTAGAACTTTATTGATTTGGGATGCTCTTGAGGAAGGAAAGTCTACACTTAAATTTAGAAAAATAAAAAATTTACAAACCATGACTCTTAGTGACAGTAAAGACATGTCATATAGAGATTCTTGTTTCAGTAAATCATTAAGAATTGCTTCTATCAGTTTTTGCCAGTCGATGCTTCTATATATTTGAAAATTATTTCCTTCTTTTACCTCCTACAATGTGTATGACACTGGCTTACATACAGAAAATAGCTATAAATAAAACAAAATGATTTATTTTAAGTAATTGATCATAAGTGCTGTGGAATATTTGTATTTCTTATGTAAATCTCTGAATGACTAAAATTAATTTTTTCACAGTATAATGACAAACTTAATTTTTTGTATAGATCTAACCTTCCATTTAGTGTTTTCTCATGTGTGTCAGGTCAAAAAGTTGGTCTAACATTGAACAAGTAGTACCTAAAATTTGTAATTGGTATGTTGATTTTGTTACAGTTTGGCATCTGATTTCTATCTATCATCTATCTATCATCTCTTATCTATTCATTCATCTGTCTATATTGCCACACAATAATCTAGATATATAGATTGTATCTCTCTAAATACAGATGTATATATATGTATACACCCTGATCCATATACCATGACCTTATAGAATGATCTTACAGAAGTCCAAGAACAATATACCTTGTCTCTTTTAAAATATTCCCCTTTTCTTTACTTTTCCTAAGATTCTTGTTTAATAAAAATGTTAAAGCAGTCAAAAAGGAATTTGAATTAAAATTGAATTCTAAAGTTTTTTTTATCTTTTCTTCAGTTGAGGACTTATTTATTTACTGCTGTTATTTACAATGCTATGTGGGTGCTATTATACTATATTCCCTCATGGTTTGCCTGCCCGTGGTTCTTATCACTTTGTGTTTTAAAATCAGTTAATTCATCTGTCTCCCTTTTTCACAAAGCTGGATGTAGAATTTAGCCAGGAATAATTTTTTGGAATAGTGCAAATTTCTTTTGTTCTACTCCATTCTCAGGCTGTCCAACCATATGTGTGCTAATCATTAAACACTTGGAACTTTTTTCTTACTATTTAAAAATGATTGATTAAAACTTGAGAAATTCTCAAGTTTTAGCAATGCTTCTTATTCTCTCCACAAACATTTTTCTTAACCTTATTACCATTCCTAGAGCATTTAACAAAGTAGTTCACCTTTTACGATGACATATAAATGACTTCTATTAAGAATAAGAGTAAGGATTGGTGTCTTGAGTGTTTGAATTATTCTATATGTCCTCCTAAGTTTTGGTGAACTATTCCTCACAGGATGTTCCTGATCATGACACCAAATATTACTTTATTTAAAAAATTTTTAGTTAGCAGAGGCAAATTTGTTTTCAGTATTATTCTTCCAGGAAAAACAATTTTTGTAAATTATGTAGTCTGCTGTAAAAATGGAAATTATTAGTGTGTAATAAAATAAGCTCTGAGAAAATCAGCCTCCTTCATTGCTTTCTCTTTCTCTGCCTTTCTGAGAGTTGTTGGTCTTCTATAGGATTTTGCTGTGATATTTCTTGTTTTCTTATTTGTAGTAGGGGAATGTACCTCTCTCCTTAAATCTGTGCATTATCCATGCAGCAACACTCCATATCTGTGTGTCTCCTCCACCAAAATCTTGTCCAAGTTTCCTGTTTTCATATGCATTAGGTATATTTGCTTTACAAATATACTACTAATAAAAATCACAACCTCTGTCTTTCTCCCCACTATAGACAAGTTGAAAAATCATGGTCTACATACTGTAAAGTGAACAATTTTATCTACTCTCATGATTTTAACTACAATCTGTATATCAAAGAATCTTAAATCTATTACTTATACTGAGATCAATGTATTTTTCATTTTCAATTTCCACCTATTCATAATCATATTATAATCCACTTTAAGTTTAGCCTTTTTCTCATATTTTATATGCATGTATGTGTGCGTGTGTGTGTGTGTGTGTGTGTGCGCGCGTGCGCGCGTATATGTTACCACTCTTCTAAGATGGACATTAGGGTTATCCTTTATTCTCTTTTTCATGCTTCTTACTCATCCAATCATTTATTTTCATTGAGTCTATTTCTACAATGATCATTCTTTACTTCCTTCTTGCCTGGACTATTTTATTTGCTTCTTGATTCCTCTTCTAAGGGACATTGCCATAATTTCCCAGTTATCCCACTTCTTCAGTTGCTATTAGAGTTATTTTTTGATAATTCAACTTTTATTTTTAAGAAGGTGTTAAGTTGTCAGTGTCTAGACAAACAGACAAACAAAACGTAATACGGCAAACAAAACCTGATACTGACCCAGCTCACCTCTCTCTGGTTGCAACCATCTTGTTACTCCAGAAAAAAATTAATAACAGTACAGAGCATGGCCTATAGCAGACACTCCACAAATGATGGTTGGTGAATGAGAAAACACTGTTTAGGTACATTAACCAATATCAATATAAAAATAGATATTTTGCCCCCTGAAGAAATAGAAGTGTGTGAATTCTGTAGTGATGAAATGATCTCTAGTCTAATTTATTGGCATTTCAGACATCAGAATTACCCAATGGGTTTGTTAAAACCAAGATTGCTAGGCTGCTCCCTTAAGTTACTGATTCTGTAGGTCTGGATGGAGCCTGAGACAAGGTCCCATGAAGATAGTGCTTCTGGTCCCAGGGCCACGCATTAGGATCTATTGGTCTACTTAATACCACATAAATTGTTAACTAAACAGAAAGGTATTAGCTTTTTTCTTTCCTCTATACATCTTATTAAAGTGCTTACTCTTGTTTATGGCACCTGTACACCATCTATGCAATTTCTGCTTGTATCTTGAAGTCTTACAAATGCCCTGTAATGGGTACTCTTATGTATCAGCTTAGCTACACAACAGTACCCAGATATTTATTTGATCAAACATCAATCTAGATGTTGCTGTAAAGATTAATATTTAAATCAGTAGATTTTGAGTGAAGCAGATTACCCTGTCTAATGTGAGTGGGTCTCATTCAATCCGTTGGAGGTCTTAAGAGAAAAAGACGGAGGTTGTCTAAGGAAGAGGTAATTCTGTCAGCAGATGGCCTTTGGACTCTAGTTGTATCATCAGTTCTTTCCAGGTCTCCAGCCTGCAAGGCTGCCCTGCAGATTTCAGACTTGCCAGTACCCACAATTGTATGAGCCAATTTCTTAAAATTTCTCTTTCTGTACACACACACACACACACACACACACACACATACACACACGTGTGTGTGAATATGGGCTGTCTAGAAAATATCCACTCACGTAATATGGAAAAGAGAGGCATTTATGGCTAGATTTTTTCTGGACAGCCCTTGTGTGTATCTTATTATTTCTGTTCCTCTAGAAAACCCTGACTAATACACCTTCTACGTTTCTAATCGCTGTAGGCTGCTGCAAGATTGAGAATCACCTAGCAT
This sequence comes from Lyroderma lyra, assembly GCA_004026885.1. Taxonomy (NCBI): domain Eukaryota; kingdom Metazoa; phylum Chordata; class Mammalia; order Chiroptera; family Megadermatidae; genus Lyroderma; species Lyroderma lyra. Next base: position 117,814 of record PVJL010004637.1, read on the forward strand.
CAGCTCTCAGTCTTCTGCCAGGCCCGCAGAGTGTATTGATATTTTAAGGACTATACATTTTTCAGTGTTTCAGATAGATATGATATAAGTAGTAAGATAACAAAATACTATTCAAGTGTAACTTACATCATTTAAATGGATTCTAAAATTTCTAATCTTTGTTTAGACTCACGAGTGCTACTATTTTTATGACTTAGCTTTTTAGAAAAAAATACTAAGCTAATAAATTAAACAGAATATAGAGGGAGCAATGTGCTTTTTTCATTTAAGAGCTAACAGATCAAGGGCAATTAAGAAGAGAGACAAAAGTACTGGTCCCTACAACAATTAATAAAATAGGGAGAGCAATTTTGAATTTAGGAATATCACTTACTCTAGTTCCCAGTATCTTCAAAGGAATGTAGTTGCGTTTTTGTGTTGGTTTTATAAATAGAAAGTATTGCAAGGAGAAACTGAGTCCCAGAGAAATAAAATGGAAAAGTAATAAAAACATGTTTCTATCCCAAGCTTCTTGGTTCATTGCAAGAAAATTATTTTATTATTTTCCTTTTGTTGAGGCACTTCAGTGCCAACAATTACATTTTAGCGGAAGGAAGGATCAGCAATGAGAGTATTTTGTCCAATTTCACACTAACGAACATGATCATTATACATACATTTTTTTCTTTTCTCTAGCTATACCAATAGGAATGTAAGGATTACACAAAATAATTGCATAAATGGTTTCCTGGCAATATAAAATGTCACTGAACACAATGGTAGGGTCTTTCTCCAAATCACTGCTGACGTTTTGGTCTGACCTAAGAAGGTAAATCACATAAGCTACTTAAATGAAAATAATAATCTTTGGAAATTAAAATGATGACAGCTTAAAGGTGGCCTGATGCCAAATTTTGATGTCTTGTGCCTTTGGGGCATAGTGCGGTGAATGTTGGGACATTATTCTCCTGCTTTGTGTTCAGATACGTTTTTGCAATTCCTTCTAATTTAGCTACTGTCAGATTTTAATAGTTGGCCAGTTTTTGGTCAGGTAATAAGTTTAAGAAGCATGACATTTTAGTATAATTTCCCCATTTATTAGTAATGAGGCTGTGTAGGGCAAAGGCCTAAGAGCACAGATTTTTGACAGAATAATGGGTTCAAATTTCAGCTTCTTTTATTAGTTCAGTAATCTGGGGTAAGTTAATTAGCATCTGGGTAAAATTATGAATAAAGTTGAGAGAACCATCTCAAATAAGGTGACGCGTGTAAGGTGCCTGGAATGGTACCGTTCACTATTTTATCACTTAGGAGAGTCAGTGCATTTCCAGTCCAAGGCCTTCCTGGCATCCCCAGCTTAATGTGCCCAATGCTGGAATCCTGACTGCCACCTTTGCCAGTCTCCCCATCTCAATTGATGACAACTCCATCTTTTCAATTGCTCAGGCCTCAGTGTTTTTTCATATCCCACATAAAACATTGAGGAAAGCTTTGGAACTACTCTCAAAATATTTTCAGACTATAACCAATTCTTATCTCTTCTTACTACTAATTTGGGGGACTGCAATGGACTCCTAACTTGTCTCCCTGCTTTCATCTTTGACCCACTAGCATTTATTCTCAATAGAGCCACCACAGTGATCTTTTAAAAATGTATGACAGATCATGTCACACCGGCTCATAAACCTCCAATGGTTCTACATTTCCCTCAGACTGAACGTCCAAGGCCATAAGCGGCTCCCATGACTCTCCGTGTCTTGTCCCAAATTGCGTCTCTTGCGTTAGAGGTCTGACCTTCTGTCTGTCACCTCGCCCCTCACACTTTCTCTGCAGATGCACACCTTCTTACCTTTAATCTGTGTTCACATGTCCATTTCTCGGGGAGGCCGGCCTTGACCTTGGCACTCTCAATTCCTCTGATGTTGTTATACTTTTCTATAATATTTGCCACCTTCTAGCACATCTGATAATGTATAATATTATTTACCATGTTTGTGATTGATTGTGTTTATCATGTTTATTGTCACTCTGTCTTTCTCTCTCCACTAAAATATAAAACACACAATGGCAGGGAGCTTTTGTTTCTTTTCAAGGATGTGGCTACTCAGTACCCAGAACAATGCCTGACATAGCAAGCTGATGCTGTATCATTTAGATAGATGTACAGTAAGCCCTCAGTGTCAATAGGTTCTGCAACTTTAAGCAAAGCAATGTATAACAAAATCAATTTTACTGCAGGCTAATTGATATAAACAAAATTTAATGCGGCATCTCACCAATGTTATAATGAAATAATGTAAGAAACAATGTTATGTTAGGACCTGCTCTATAATCAATATCATGATGTTTCACCATCAATTCAAAGATTTCACAGAGCACTTTCATTTATATTATTTCCTTTTGGATTACAACTTGTCTTGTCCAAGAAATACAGTGACTGAATTACATAGTCAGGATTTTGAATTCAGCTTTTCTGATGCTGTTCTATTTTGCTTCCTCCTTTTACTACACTTTCCTTGGCAAGACCATGGGAAGCCACAACTGAATATGGATCCAAGAGTAATATGATTCAATCTGTGCTTTAAGCTAAGTCGTGGGGGGAGTGTGTAATGGTAATGGGGAGAAACAAGGCCTTACAAGTATTAAGGAGGTCTGAACTAAGTTTCTGAGGTTGGTGGTATAAAGAAATGGATTGTGTGGAAGACTTTTAAGGGAAGAATCTACAAGACTTGGAAACTTGGAAAGAAAGAGAATTCAAAGATAACTCCAAAAATTTAAGCATGAATAATTGGACAAGGTGGCTACCAAAAATATACTCATGTCAAAAGAATCAGGGAAACACGGTTAGTCAATGGAATTAAGTCATGTCATGTCTTAGAAGTTGGAGCTATTAGTGTGATATAAAAACCTCTATTCAATGTAGGCTATAATTACTCTTTTGCAAGTCCCCTAACATTGTAGCAGAATTAATAATGGAAATGCCTCTGTTGATTAAGATATGCTGCAAAGTACTTGGAGAAAAGGAGATGATAATTGTTTTGGACAAGAAAATATTGTATTCAATATAGAAATGGAAATTGTGGTAATGAAATACACATTCTATATTGACTTTGGCTAACTTCCTTAATTATTTCTTATCTTATAAAAATAGTTTAAACTCTTTCAAGTACATATATTATATATTATTTATTTATTTATTTTAGGATGAGCTTTGTTGATATTCTGTGTTGCTAGCATTGTGGTAAAATGATAAATTAGTTTTTGATGAATTCATTGTTTTTTCATTAAGCAGTCTTACCAACTTAGCATGTTTCTGTATTGATTTCATTTTTCTTCTACATTCATCAATATGCTTTGTAGTTTTCTTCATCTAATTTAAGATTTTACATATATTCATAATAGCTCTCTCTATACATCTGTTATGAATAAAAACCCTTTATCATGTATATTGCCTGAAAATTAAAAAATAAAAGCAATTGATTTTTGTGTATTTATAACAAAAATTATAAAATAATCTGGCCAGGATGTGTTAAGTGTAAAAATAGAATCACCTTGAAACTTGTTAAAATGATAAGAAAGTCTGTATTCCTGACTTTTGCAACAGAAAATAAAAGACTTGAAATAGGAGAGAGACTGAATTCAACCCTGAGTGCAAGGATGAGTGGGAACTTACGGCCAATGAGAAGAGTGAGAGGGTGAGTGGATGGAAACCTGCTGTGGAGAAACATCAAGGACAAACTGGCCTAACAGATTCTTGCTAAAGTCAGACCAAGGACTTAGATGTCAAGATTTGGGCATGAGGAATTTGAGAAGATATCAAGGATGGATAAATTTTTGCTAAACTGACCTAAGTAGGATTCTTGCTAAAGGCAGGCCAAGGTCAAGGTCTAGGCAAGAATAAAAAATGTTTGGTTAAGGAGCAAGTTTTGGTCATTAGCTTTTCTCTGTCTCTCTCTTGCTCTTTCTGTTTATCTGAAGTTTATTGAAACTTGATACATCTTTTCCGTTTTCAACTATGAGTCTTTCTTTATCTTGAGAAATTTCTTCTCTTAAAATTACAACTTCTTTTTTGTGCTGTATTATTAACAGCCTTCAATGAATCACGCCTTCCAGTACATAGGCCCTTATGTAGTCTTTGCCACACTGACTATGGCTCTGTCACATGACTTGCTCTGTCCGATAAGACATCAGCAAATGCCACGCAAGCAGAAGCTTGATGAGAAATTATGAAGTGGGGTCTAACGCTACTGGAAGTTTGCTGCCATCTGACAAGGAAGCTTCGTCTATCATCCTTGAAGATGAAAGATCACAAGGAGAGAAAGACACAGTCCCCAGCCTATCTTCTAACTAAATGCAACCAAATGAATAATCCCAGGTGAAACCAGCAGAGCTGCCCAACTAAGTAATGAAATCATGAAAAATAATAAATTAATGTTTGAGATGTTTTGTTATGTATCAATGGATAATTCAATTTTAATTCATTAGTAATGTTTCACTTACTGTTATTATTAATAAGGAAATTTAAAAAAAATTAGGAGTATGTTCAAATTCTTTTGATTCCTATCAGAATAATTTCCACATTGATCTAGTTCTGTCATGATTTTTAAAATCTATTTCATATGTGTTTTTGTGTTACCTCTGGAAAAAATCAAGTAACATTTCTGTGTTATATTTGCATACATCAAATAATATCATGGATTATAATATTTTCAAAAAGTACTGTCCGATAGAACATTCTGCAATGATAAACATGACCTATAATCTATTTTGTCCAACGTGGTAGTCACTAGCTATATGTGGCTGCTAAATACTTGAAATGTGGCTAATGTGTCTGAAGAACTAAATTTCTAATTAAATTTTATATCAATTATTTAAATTGAAATTTAAACAGCCACATGTGGCTAGTGGCTCATATATTGCCAAGCGCAATTCTACTCATATTGTTCAATGAATTCCACATACCAGCAACATGAATATCACTTGGGAACTTCCATAAATGCAAACACTAGCACAGTCAAGTGCACATTTACTGAATCAGAACTTGAATTTTAACATGATTCACAATTCATATTTGAGATGTACATTAAAGTTTGCAAAGCACTACTATATAAGCTATCCCTTCTATACTAATGAGTAATATTTATTATTTTCATAGGCACGATGAATCTCATTCATTTAATAAATGCATTCTGTACATCAATGTAGCCACTGTGGATATGCTGGTGAATCAGACAGGCATGAGTCTTACACTGCTGGAACTTACAGTCTAGCATGGGAAGGGTAACCTGGATCGTTCTTCACTAGACTTGGTTGCTGTGCTGAGGAGAAATATACCTTCTTACTTTGTTATTTTTGTTATCTACAACAACATAATTTTTAAAAATTATTCTTTTTATTCCTATATAATAGGTTTTCAAATATTGAAAGGCAGTTATTGTATGTTTATTATATGTAATATGTATGCATAAAGATTGACAACTGTTGCTCTTCCCGTGAGTGGACTGAGGTGACCTCTGAAAATGGTTTGTTATTCTCTTGACCCTAGAGAACCCCACAAAATCATGTAAATTGAGAGGTTCAAATCTTTGTTTTCATTTTAAGAATACTTAGGAAACTGCCCAGGCCATCAAGATATGCATATCTGAAAAACCACCAGGTATCTGTCACCTTACTGAAACAATGTGTGCTGTTCTGACATTACAATGGTGGAGTTGGTTGGTGTGCCCAGGCCACACAGTGGGGCTGGATGCAGGACTGGTGGTCAAAAAAGAGTGCAGAAATTTTACTTAAATTACTAAACCCTTCAGCTCAACATTACTCCCCATAAAAAATTACAGGATTTATCCATCTCACGGGCAGATTAACTCCTCCATGAGCTCTTCCTGCTGCACTGAGATGATCCTCAGTGAAAAGGAGCAGAGAGTTCCTAAACCAGAAGAGAAGTTTGCAGAGAAGAAGATACCTCAGAAGAAACTGAAGAAACAAAAACTTACAGCCTTGGAGTAAATTTAAATAAATTTAATAAAAGTAAAAAAAAAGATTGAAAACTGTTACGGTAAAAAATATATTTTAAGATAAAAAATATTTTTTTAAAGATAAAAAAAGTATATGGTTTAATCAATCAGTGAGAGGCGTCTACCAACTCCATAGCCTACTTTATTTTTAAAGCACCCTATAGAGTTGTTTTTCTCAAAATGTGGTCCACTAAATCACCTGAATCAGAAATAGTTGGGTGTTCATTAAAAATGAGGATTCCTGGGCTCCAATCTAGACTTACGCATCAGAATCTCCTGGGAAAATCTTGGGTGTCTCTATATTTTAAATAAAATCTTTAGGTAATTCTCATACAAACTAAAAGCTGAGAATCACACAGACAAGAAGAAACTCATATACAACGTGTAGAGAATACTAAAGTGTTTCCCAATTGTGTGCAAATATAACTAATGGACAATGTTCAAGCATTTGATTCACTCTGTTCCCCATAAGTCATGATTTCTGGATCCCTACCATCCTCAAGGTCTTCCTCTGCAGCTAGTCTACCTTTTTGATGCACTTATGTAGCACAGACTATACTTTTCTATAAAATACACACCATAGAGACACAAAGTTTTCCTCACTGACATTAGGCCATCGTCATATAACTTTATTTATTTATTTATTTATTTAATGACTGGGTGAAAAACAAGGGTAGCTTTTATTTTTTTTAAATTCATTTTTATTGTTAGACTTACTGGGGTGACATCTGTTAGCAAGGATTACATAGGTTTCAGGCATACAATTCTACAGTGCACTGTCAGCTTGTTGTATAATAAGTTCACCACCTAATGTGACTTCTCTTTCCATCACCTTATATTTAGCTTCCCTCCCTCCTCTCCCACCCCCTCCCCTTTCTCCCCTCCCTAGCCCACTTGTCCCCAAATAAACATTGAACTATTGATTGTGTCCATGGGTTGTTTGTTTGTTTGTTCATTTCTTTTCTCTTTGTTGCTTTCAGTTTTATATTCCGCATATGAGTGAAGTCATACAGTTCCTTGTTTTTTCTGTCTGGCTTATTTCACTAAGCATAGTGATCTCCAGGTCCATCCATTTTGTTGCAAATGGCAATATTTCATCTTTTCTTACAGCTGAGTAATATTCCATTGTGTATATGTACCACAGCTTCTTTATCCAGTCAACTGTCACTGGGCACTTGGGTTGTTTCCATGTTTTGGCCACTGTGAACAGCGCTGCGATGAACATTGGGGTACATAAGTCTTTGTGGACAAAGGTTTTCAAGTCTTTTGGGTAGATTCCCAGAAGGGGGATTGCTGGGTCACATGGTAGCTCCATTCCCAATTTTCTGAGGAACCTCCACACTGCCTTCCACAGTGGTTGTACCAGTTTGCACTCCCACCAGCAGTGTACCAGAGTCCCTTTTTCTCCACATCCTCTCCAGCACTTGTTATTCCTTGTCTTGTTGATAACAGCCATTCTCACAGGTGTGAGGTGGTATCTCATTGTGGTTTTGATTTGCAT
>PVJL010004638.1:0-125170 GCA_004026885.1 Lyroderma lyra
ACACGCACACACACGCACGCACACACACGCACACACACGCACACGCGCACGCACACACACACGCACACATACACACACACCACACACACATATGGGAGTTCCAGGTCTCTTGTAAGATAAAAATCAGTCTTCATTTCTGTTGCCTCTTTAAATTGAAATTACCCACATTTTACACATATTTATATAATAAATTATATACTGTGTGTGTGTGTGTGTATGTATGTGTGTGTGTGTGTGTGTGTGTGTGGGCTGTCCAAAAACAAAAAAAGTCCAGACATAAATGTCTCTATTTTTCATATTACATGACTGGATACTGTTCTCATTATATTGACACACACACACATTTATACACATGTATATAATTTATTATATAAATATGTGTAAAATGTGGGTAAAACATGGGTGATTTCATTTTGAAGAGGCAGCAGAAAACCAAGACTGCTTTTCATCTTGCATGAGACCTGAAACTCACAGCCCATCTTCCCAAGGAGGGGACGAGACAGGGCAAAAGTAGCATTAAATAAGGGGCGACGAGCACAGAGGAACCTTCATTACCAGAACCTGACAGAACGCTCATGTAAGTCTATGATCTTGGCTACACTCCACTCCTTGGAGACTGCAAAGTGAACTTCTTTTATAAGACAGAGAAAGAACTCAAAGATGCTATTTGGGAATTAGTGAAAAGAAATCATTGCTTCAGCATATGCCTACTGCAGCGGTGAAGTCTATAGGCTTTGCAGAGGACAGCCTTTTCTTGGAAGCTAAAGTCGAGGAGTCACAATCTCAATATTTGCAGACTTCCAAATCCCTGGAGTCCTGATGGGGCTGTACAGGGGGTGGGTGAGAGGGCACATTTGGGGGTCAGAAGTACCTGGCCTTGAATCCCGGCTCTGTCACATAGGGGTTAATTGTAACCCCTACCTCACAAGTTGTGTGAGGATTAAATGCCATAATGCATGTGCCTGGCTTATGGTGAGCACTCAGTAATCTCAGCTGGTAGAAAATGAAGTAGCTCTAAGAAGCACGAGGGGAGCAAAGGAAAAACCCCTTCACCGTGTGCCACAGTCTCTCCCGGGCCCCTCCAAATCTGGGGCGTTCTCCAAAGACTTCACCAATGTTAGTTTTTCTTGCCTGACCTCAAGTGATAACTCTGTGTCTCACTGTACTTGAAGTACTTTTCTTGGTCGTTTTGCCAGTATTTTTCAATTGTAAAAGCTGTTTCTCTATGTGACTACGCAGCACATTTCATTCGGGAACTCGGGAGTGTAGGTTAAAGAGGTGCCCCCGGTAGATTTTCCATTATTCAGCCTTTTCTTATTTAATGCGCTTATTGTTGGAGCGTCTTGTCCCTCTGAGCAGGAGCAGTGTCTCTTCCAGCGGGCAGGTTTGTCTCTTAGAAACCCGAGCCCTCTGGAAGCATTTCTGCAGCTCTCTCAGTGGTCAGTCCTCCTGAGGTGGGGATTGGGCCCCCAGCACAGCAATGTGCGAGTGTGGACAATATTGTACATTTGCAATGGCGGGTTTTCCCTGGTGGGCAGTACAGACAGGGAAAACTTAATGGGGCTCTAATGGATGGGGCAATATAGCACAGAGCCACGGACACGGCTGTCGGTTGGAAATCACAGAGCGATTCGAGGCCGCTGGGCAATCTGGCCTGGCTGGAGTGTGGGGGCTGGCACGAGAGGGGCAGGGGACGAAGCCAGGAAGGTAGGCAGCAGCTGGGTCCTGAAGGCTTAGAGTCCCAGGAAAGGTTTAGACTTTATCCTTAGGCTAATGAAGACTCATTGAAGGACTTTTTTATTTTTATTTTTTTTAGCAAGAGAGTGAAATGGTCAGATTTGCATTTTGTATGATTACCCTGCTCTTACCCTTCTAGTACTTTATTGTGCATGAGAATCACCTTGGGGTCTTGATGAAACGCAGGGCCTGACTCAGTGGGTCTTGGGTGTGACCTGAAATTCCACATTTCTAATAAACTCCCAGGTGTTTTAGAGCCTGCTGGTCTGTGGACAATACTAGGATGACTGAATACATCAACGGTTCTGAAATTTTAGGGGCATGAGAATCTCCAGGGCGGGGGGTGGTTAAACCCAGATTGCTGGGCCGCAGTCTTACAGTTTCTGATTCAGTTGCTCTGACTGGGGTTCCAGCTGGGCCCCAGGTGACCTGGAGGGTTGACAGAAGGAAGGTGGGACCTCCTCCTGAGGGAGGAGTACAGTCAGGAGGCTGTAGCAATAGCCCTGGTGTGACAAGGGGTTGGAGCAAGGGTTGCAATAATGCATGTAAAGTACAGTAAACCTCCAGAAAGGAGACATCTTCTTACGTGCCTAAATGTCTGTCTTTTCCTCCCAGCCATCTACAGTTACATGACAACATGTCCACTACGTTCCAGGAAGTGAAGTAACAGCAGGCACCCGAGGCTATTTGCTGTTTCCCCCCACTCTGCCCTCCCCTAGAAGTATAGTTGATGAACTTCTAAAACCACTTGAAATGTTTTATTTTACTAAAAAAAATTATGTAACTCACATGGACTTTGGTTCAAGGTTTCATCAGGCAAAAAGGTTAGAAAGTCACTGTCATCATTTCTTGGGATGCTTTGAAGAATTTTCTTGGCTTTATGGTCCTTTAGTTTCTGCTTATTAACTCTTGCCTCCCTGTGACTTTTCTTCAATTCCAGTTGGGCCTGAAAATGATCAAAATGGTTAATGTTCTTCCCACAGAGTTAGTTTCACCAGAAGAGGTCAATGGACAAGCCACTTTGCAAGTTGTGTGCTTATCTGTAGATAACTGTGGTCCTCTAATCAGAACACGGTTCTCTTTTTCCTATTAGGAGGTACAGAAACTTTATGTACAGGTTTGTTAGAAAAAGGAAGAGTATGCCTGCAGTCTCAAGAAGCTGAGGACTTTTGTAAAAACATTTTTGTGTAAGTTAGCTGATATTGGAATTGCAGAAGATAGCGACTTTAGGCTTATTCACTAGAGTGAGAAATTTGAAATATGAGAGTTACAGGAGACATTACTGTAAAGGGGGTTGTTACAAAAGATCTTTCTTATAAGATAATTCTATGGCATACATTATAGAGAGATGCCTAGGTATGGAAATGAAGACCTATCACCCTTCTCCCTTTCACTAAACCACGAAAAGTGACCTACCTCCATTTTCCTGCTGGAGCTGGAATGTCATAGATGCAACGGTTAAAAAAAGAGAGAATTGAGACACAGATGCACCCTTGTGAGGACTGAAAATAGAGAGAAGACTCAGCAGGGTTGGTAGCAGAAGGGATCTCACTGGTTCTCCCCAACTCCAGGAGTTGAACTTCAGCTTGAATGACTGCATTTAAAATGCTACGTAAAGACTGGAGATGAGTGCTTTACTATATTCCTGTTCCAGGGCAGTAATTATGTGGAGTGAATTTGGTAACTGTGACACTTTTCTGCTTTCTTCTCCTATTTACCTCTTGTCTTTTACGGTTCATTTCCAGCATTTGCATCTTATGTAAATACTGTCTTTTCCCAGAGGTATACATTGGAGTTTGCATCTTCTTTTCCAGTCCCTGTTAGGAAAGACGACACACTTGTGAGGGTGCCGTAATTCGTTACTGATCTGCAACCTACAGCATGAAATCCTTTTTTGGAACAGAGCGAGACCTTAATCATCAAATCGTAATCCGCAGAGATCGATAGTGATGTCAAAGGTGGGTCCCTGAGTTCTCCATGAGTCCCGTTGTGTGGCTATCAGTGAATGAAGTGGTAATTTGCAGTGTGTATAATGTTGTTTTTAATATTCCTGGTGAGTTTTGCAAACCTTGAATGGAAATACCTCTCTGCTTCTCATTTTGCCAAGATATTACTTCCCCTGTTAATAGATGCTTCATACTATCTTCCCAGAAGTGTGTTCTGGTTTGATGAGACCTGCCCTTCTCTCTCCCTCTCTGCCTCTTCTACTACTGACTCATGATGTGGCTATGAAATTAGAAGAGAGCCACTGAGTGGTTAAATGGAACCTATTTGCATGGTGTACCCCCATACACCAATGTAAGTTCGTTATTTATAGGCTGACAGACATCCCATTTTTAAACAGGACAGAAAACAACGGTCCTGTCCCGTTTCAAACGGCACGTCTGGTCAGCCTGGCCTCACCGGGCTACATTCAAGGTGTCAGCAGGCTGACCACACGTACCGTTTGAAATGGGACAGGACTGCTGTTTTCTGTCCCATGTAAATGGTACCTCTGGTCAGCCTAGTTATTTGTGACTTTGGTCATCTCCTCCCAGAGCACTGTAAACCTCAGTGGGACAGTGCAGACAGCTTTTGAGGGCAACCGGGGTGCACACCCCCTCACTCATCACTTGCCGTGGTCAGGAAATGGAAGGGTTATGGCAGCCAAACGTGCTCAGGGGTGTCTTTTATGCTGCCCGTGGGCAGTGACTGTGTTGGCTGACAGGAACCTCAGGGAGGTCCCATCTCTTCAGCTGTCAGCACCGCACACCTGGCCTGGAGGACACAGGTACCCGGGCACCTCGTTCCCAGGGAGCCGTGCACAGCAACGTGTCGCCGGCTCCGAAGTGAGTGGGGAGCGGGAAGGGTAGACCTTTACTCCCATCTCACACTTCACGTTCCTACACGGGGGACGTTTTCTCGGCAGAGCGTGACAAGTTTATGAGGACAGTGCTCTGCAGAAGACCTTTCCCAGGGTTCCTTTCTGGTGAGCTTGTGGTAAGTCAGTCAGGAACCATTTGCAGACATGATTTCCCCTGAAAACTGAGAGTGAAGAGAAAGTTTTAACCCGAGGGGAAGGGTGAAAAGGAAGAGTTATGCTGGATTTTTCACGAACTTGAACACTTCTAGAATCACCAATATCCAAGTAAAGTTCCTGTCTCTCATCTCCTCTCTGTGTTTCACCAGGAAGCAAAGAAGGGCCCTGGGTTGCCAGCTGGAGGCAGGCCCAGGAGGAAATGCACGGCTTTGGAAAGATCTAGACGGGAAAGAGTTAATAGTTTGATTTGTTCTTGAGGCCTTCTGTGCAGGGAGTCCATGAAAGCACAGCCCACGCCCCAGTCCCCCACCCGCTCGGGTCAACACCACAGCTCACCTTTGCTCTGGGAGTTGTCCTCGATGCGTGCTGGCCCGGGACCCTTTCAGGTGTCAGTGCTTGTGGCAGGTCAATGGGTTCGAGCTTCTAGAAGTCCAACATTTAGAGCATTCAGCATTCTTCATGCCATGAGATGATGAAACACAAAAGCTAGGCATGACACTACCTTAGCACTTCGCAAAAGCAGCACTTATTTAACACGAGAGCACACAGAGCAGGCGATTTCAACCGGATTACAGTCACATCTGTGCAAAAGGCTTCCCGGCCTCTCGGCTCCTCACGGTCCTGCCGCACTGTTGCCGGGGGCGTGCTGCTCTAAATGCTGGTCAGAGAGACCAAAGACTGAGAGCCCTTTTCTATCTGCATGAGGGGCCACGGCCGGAGTGGTCAAACAGTGAGGATCCCAGAGTAAGAGATAAAAGAGACCTCAGGGAGCTACTGCATTTTATCCGCCCCCTAACCACCCTGCTGAGCTCTTCTGCTCCTTGGGGAAGTGGCCGATTTTGAAGATCTCCAGAGAAGTCCCCTCAGCCTACTCCGTAATCATCACTGGTGCTCACAAGGCACGTTGAAAATGAAAGGATGGGGAGCTCCCTGGTGGTGCAGTGGCTTAAGGCTTCGGGGCTGGTGCTGTCAGTGCTGCGGCCTGGGTTCGATTCCCAGTCAGGGAGCTACCCACATACTAAAATGAAAGGACAGTGTGCTAACACTTTTTAGATGTGACTTTTTTTCTGGCATTGTCTGGGCTTCAGTGGGAGGTGATGCTGGAGTTTCAAGGGGTCCCTAAGCCAGGGCAGCCACTGAGGACCCGGCGGGTCTGCCCTTAGCCCTCCTTGCCTCAGGGGACTTCATGATCTGGAAGCCGGAGCTCTGGGAGGTGATTGCACAGGCTTGGGACATGAAGGCTGGGCTGCTCCTGTGACATACAGCCAAGGACCTGTAGGGTCACAGAGTTCGTTTCATCACTCAGTGAGTACCTACTGAATAGTTGCGACATGCCAGGAACCATGGGGACACAATGGCTAAAAAAATGGTCCCTCATGGAGCTCACAATCTATGTGGGAAACAAGTATAGTTTTGCTTGTTTGATTACTCATTACAAACTAATGAGAGCTTTGAAGGAAATATCTATAGTGCAGAACTTTGACCATCCACAACTGGAGGACTTCACCTTAGAAATGGGAGGTGTTAGGGGTTGAATTATGTTCATTCCCCCCAATGCATGTGTGGCAGTTCTAACCCCCAGTACTTCAGTATGTGACCTTCTTGGCTAGTAGGGTCCTTGCAGGTATAATTAGTTACATGAGATCATACCAGAGTAGGGCGAACCCTTAATTCAATATGTCTGGCGTCCTCACAATAAGGGCAGATTTGGACACAGACACACACTCAGGGAGAAGGCCATGTGAACTTGAAGGCAGAGACTGGGACGATGCTTCGGCACGCCAAGGGATGCCAAAGACCGCTGCGTGTGACCCGCGGCGGGGAGAAGTGTGGCACGGGTTCTGCTCGGGCCCTCCGAGGGCACCGACCCTGCCCGCAGCCTGGTCTCAGGCTTCCAGCCTCCGGAACTGGGAGACAATGTTTCTGCTGTTTTAAGCCACATGAGTTGTTATACTTTGTGATGGTAGCCCTAGAAAACTAATACGAGGGGGAGGGGGGTAAGGAGGCAGGCCAAGAAAGTTTCCTGAGGAAGCCATTTTCCAGAAAAAGTTGGAAGGTTGGGCGTTTTAAGGGGGGAGTTCAGGCAGAGGACACGACGTGAGCGACAGCCCGGGGTGGGCGGGAGTGGGATCTGCTCAGGGAACCACCATCCGTGTCTCTCTTCTCTTCTTTTCTCATTCTCTTGACATCGTCTTTGGCAGGACAGAAGTTCTTACTTTTAATGAAGTCCAGCTTATCCATTCCTTCTTTATAATATATATTCTCAATGCACCCCCCACAGGTATTCTGATGATTACCTGGGGTGGGGTCCAGTGGCCTCTATACTGCCTCAACTGAATAAAGGAACTACATCCAAACAGACTGCAGAGGATGGGTTTGTGGAGCATTTCTTAAAAACTAAACCTGAATTATTTTCTGCTTAAAATAATTCATCCATAAGTCCTTAGGGCCAGGTTTTTCTTTGAAAATATGAATATATTTTCAGGCTCTTTTTATCTGGATCTGCAGTTCTGATAAGGGTTGAGCAGTATCAGCAGGTGTCTTCAAGTTCTCTCCACTCAGGCAAGGATTACGTTTTTCCTGGCCTTGGGAAAGAATCTGAAGGTTCACACTGTTTCTCCAGGAAGGACACCAGATGGCAGCAACTCGCATTGCAAAGCGATGTTAAATCACTTGCACTTGGTCTGAGAAGCACTGCAGAAAATAATGGTTGGAAAATGGGTTTTTCTAAGCAAACCAGTCAGATGAGATTTCCTTGGTATTCTGGGTTCTTATTAATGTTCCTCTTCCCTGCCTGGGAAGCAAGATGCCCCACTTCAGCATTTCAGAGAGAACGCAATGGGAGGAAGTAGTGGAGAATTGGGGAAATGACACCTTTTTACCTTTCATGATATAAAAAAATGATTATTTGTCTAAAGATTTCTGGGTTATTTGGCCTCTCAAATAAAACAAATTGGTCAGGATAACCAGCTGAAGTGTCGGGAGATTTAGGAAAGGGGATTAAATCAAGTGTAAGTCACTGAACTTGGTGACGAACACTAGTCTGTGATGGTTGCTTCTGTTCACTAGCAGGAGGAGAAAGATGGGCAGGAGCAACTTGAAGAGAGTGTGACATTTGTTTGGCACCATGACTTAAGAGTGTGTCCACTAAAGGTTGTAGGAGAAAGGCAAAGATGTCCAAGGCAGCCTTGGAGCAAGAAATCGTAAGGCCAAGGAGGCATTTCTGGTCAAGGCATTGCAGTGAGTTCATATTTCAGCAACACCCTTTGCTCCAAACCTATAGCAATAAAAATTAAGTGTAAAACCAAAAGGACACAGTCAGGCTTTAATATAAGATATATGAGGGCTTGCCGGAAAGTATCTAGGCAGGTAACATGAAAAATAGAGGCATTTGTGGCTGGAAGTTTTTCTGGACAGCCCTCATATATCTCCACGGACCAGAAAACAGAACAGAAAACTTGGGACAAGCTGATCCATAAAGGCTTTTAGGCTCCTGATGGCCGTAAGTTACTAATATTTCTACAGGTTAAATGAGACCTAAAGATGCTCCATGTAAGTTGGGAAACTGGAGCCAGGCTTACAGTTGCAAGTCAGGGGCTGGATTGTTCTCTACCACCTTCCCAGGTATAAAAGGGCTCCATCAAAATCTAGGCTGGAAAATTGGTTCGAGGCATCATCAAAAAGTTAAATATGAAGACGCTAAGATTGTCTAACAATAAATTTGAAAGCTTAGCTAAATGGATAATGTTTTAGAAAAATATAAATTAGCAAGATTGAAGCAGGCAGAAATCAGATACCTACCTCAACTAAGAACCATAAAACAAATGAAGTTAACAGGAAAATTTCTCACTCCCCCACAAAAGTTCAGGTGGCCAAAGGTGGTTTCACGGGCCTGTTTTACCAAACTTTCAAGGAACAGATAACGACCAAGTTATAGCAAGTGTTTTAGAGAATAGAAAGGAGGAAAAAGGCAACCAATTCATCTTATAAAACTAACACAATTTGAGAGCAAAACTGGAAAAAGAAGGAGAGGGAAAGTGTAGAACAACTTCACTTATGAAAATAGATTCAGAAACCCTAAGCATAGAAAAATTGGGCGATCTGCTTATATACATACATGTAGATCTCATGACCAAGTAGGATTTATGTCAGGAATGCAAACATGGTTCAATATTATAAAACCTATTAGTATAATACATTGTATTGGCTGGTTAAAAAGAAAATAATATTATTTAGATTATTTAATAGACAGAGGGAAAAAAGCAATAAAATTTAACACTCAGCCTTGGGAAAAACTCTTAGCACACTAGGAATAAAAGAAAATCAATAATTTAATAAATGGCATTGTGCCAGATATCTTTTATTTGTTTCTCCAGATCCACTTGCCACATTGCTTTACCCTGTTCTCTATCTATAAGGACTGAGTCCCCCTGCCTTCTGGTTTCCTGTGGGGTTCACCACAGAGGAGCCCTGGTAGGAGATCTGAGGAAAAAGAGAGTGAGATCGGGGTATTTCTTCCTCTGGCTCCCTCCCTGGAAGGTCACATTGAGTTGGCTGTGCCCCACTGCTCCTTTCAATGCAGCTTCCTCTACCTGACTCTCTCCTTCGAGGTTCCAGAGGCCTGTCCCCTTCCTAGTCCCTTGACCTAGAGGTAGTTACTCCTCAGCTGCCACTAGTGGTTACTGCAGTACCCTCTGCTTTTCCTAATCCAAGCCTCTGTAAAGTTACGTGTAAAGATAACTTCCTTGAATTATCCAAAATTGAGTGGGCCATCTATTTTCTTTTGTGACTTTGATCAGCATCTATCAAAAAATCTAATGCAGTTTAGTGATTACCTGGGGGAAAGGGGGGAGGTGGTGGGAGGGGTGGGAGCCAAATACACGGTGATGGAAAGAGAACTGCCCCTGGGTGGTGAACACATAATGCAATACATAGAGATGCACCGTAGAATTGTACACCTGGAACCTATGTAATTCTTGTTAAACAATGCCACCCCAATAAGTCTAACAATAAAAAAATTTTTTAAAATTATATTAAAAAAGAGATTCTATTGCAAATGTACCTCATTTTAGAACCAGTCCCATTAATGTCATGGATAAGACAAGGATGCCCATTATCACTCACTGGTTGAGTTCAACATTGCGAGGGAAGTTCTAGTAAGTGCAAAAGTCAAGAAAACCAGTACAAGGAACAAGAATTTGGAAGAAGGAGAAAAATTTACTCTTATTTATAGAAGATATTGTCTACGTAGAAAGTCCAGAAGAATCTACAGACAATTAGATTTACTGAGGTGTTTACAATGAAGTTGTGGAACATAAAATCCAATATGCAAAAATCATTAGCTTTCTTATTCACCGCCAACAAGAGTCACTTAGAAGATTAAATAGGAAAAATACCTCATAATAACAGGAGAAAAAAACGTATATTGACATCCTGTTGTATGTACCAATTTGGCTAGGCTACAGTCTCCTGTTATTCAAACACTAATCTAGGTGTTGCTGTGAAATTCTTTTGCAGATGTGGTTCAAGTCCATAATCTGTTGACTTTTAGTAAGGAAGATTATTTTAAATAATCTGGGTGGGCCTGATTTAGTTAGTTGAAATAAAGAACAAAGCTGAGGCTTTCATGAAGAAGAGAACATTCTACTGTGGACAGCAGTTTTGTCTGACGCCCTGCAGTTCCCCCTGACCTTCTTGATGGCCTGCCCTGTGGATTTCAGGCTGGTCTTTCCAGCCTCCACAGTCATGCAAACCAACTCCTTGTCTCTTAATATAAATCTCCTCGTACGGGTTCTGTTTCTCTATGTGGACCCTCACTGATACAGATACTGACAGGTAAACTTAAAAAATAATTAAGATACCTAAATCAACTTATTTTTCCACAGGGGTCTTTCCATGCAAGACCCCTGTGGAAAAATTATGAAGTATCACTGAAAGATCTAAAAGAAAATATGACTAAATTTATGCCATGTTCATGGTTTAGAAGACTCAATATTGTAAATATGGTTAATTTTTTTCCAAATTAATCTATTCATGCATTTCAATCAGAATACTGAAAAGGTTCTTTTTGGGGAACTTGACAAGAAGATCCAAAGTTCACATGGAAGAGCTAAGGACTGTAAATAGCAAAGATAATTCTGAGGAAGAAGGATAAAGTGAGGGGATTTGCCATGTTAGCCTAAAACTCAGCTTAAAGGTACATAATTAAGATGGTGTGGACTTCCTGTGGAGATAGCAGACAGACCAGCGCAACAGAAGAGAGCCCAGAAACAGGGTCATGAGTTCTGGACGCTAGAGCTATGACAGAAGTAACATTTCAAATCAGTGGTCAAAGACTGGATGATTCCATAATGGATGCTGGGACAATAGATTAATCAAATGGAAAAACAGTAAAATTAGATGCCAACTTCACACCTGTGCAAAGTGAATTTCAGATGGGTTAAGACCCAAATGTGAAAAGGTCAATACTATACATTTTAGAAATAAAGAAGAATATCTTTATGAACTTGGGGAAGAAAAAAAATTAATTAGACAAAACATAAGAAATACAAAACATGAAGATTAAGATTGAGAAATTTGACAACATAAAAGTGGAAATCTTTGTCTGCACCCCCCCCCACACACACACCAAATGATAAGGCAAACCATAGATGGAGAGAAGAGATTTGCACCATATATAATTAACAAAGGACTAGACCTAACATATATATAGAGAACTCTACAAATTACAAAGAAAATGATAATAGAAAATGGCCGAAGGACTAGAAGAGGTGAAGAAAGGGAATAAGTTTGTAGTGAATTGTCTAATACAAAAAAACAATATAATGAAACCATTTAGGTCAGAACCACCTTCCTTACCTCTCTAGCCATCTTTATGATCTCTCCTCTCCATTTATTTATTCAGCATTTATTCAACACATTTTTATTAGTCATCTCTGGTGTGTCAGATATTGTTTTAGACACATTAGTGAAGACAACAGACAAAAATCTCTACCTCTGTAAAGATTATATTCTAGCATTCATGTTGGGAAGGGGGAAGGGAGGCTGTGAAGAAAATACACATTGAAAGTAATAGATAAGTAAATTGCTTGGTATATTAGATGAAAATAAGTGTTCTGGGGAAAAGAAAAGCTAGTAAAGGGTCAGGGAAATCAGCACTGCCAGGGTGAGGGTTGCAGTGTCAATGGGTTGTCAGGATAAGCCTTATGGGTAAGGTGAGAGTTGAGCAAATCTTTGGAGGTGAGGGAGCCATTTGAGGAGATCACCTGAGAAAACACTGTATCACGGGGGTGGGCTGTCAGGTGCAGGGAACATTTCCACCATAGGCTGCACCTGAGATGGGTGGATGAGAAGGTGAATCAGACCAGAAGGGACAGTAATGATCAACTGTTCAACATGGGACAGAGATATTTGATTCCAAGTTTCCTGGCAGAGACTCTCAGGTCTCAGCAGCTCCAAGGTGCTTAGTTCATGACCTGCTCTTTATTTGAGTAGATGTTCAGGAGGTGGAGAATGCCCAGGAACTCAAATTATTTAAGGTGCAATTAGATTTGGTTTAATAATTAAAAATACTTTTAGAATTTTCTCTGGCAGAGATTAGGCTATTAATTAGCATGTCATGGGAACCTAGCATTTATTATTCTCTCAAAAACCCATTTGCAGTGGAAAATGTGCTGAGCCTCATTTGTGAAGATAATTACAGTTGATATCTTTCAGAGTGTCTGCCAAGTTCCCAGTGGTTTCCCTCCTCTCTGAGCGCTGGTTTCTGAATCTATGGTGGAGAGCTCTTGCACCCACATTTCTACTGAATGAATGTATCCTCTGGTCATAGCTCATTGGACCAGAACTAGAATCATAAGCAAAGCTGAGCCAATAAGATCTTTTCTCCCAGGAATTTGGAATTGGCCCAAATGGCCAGGCCACTCTGTTTGACTGGAACTATAAGATGCAAATTCAGGGTGGTCATATTTCACCAGTGGTCTTGAGGAGCTGAGAAAGTCAATTTGCAGGGAGAGAGAAAAGCAAATGCATGAAGAGCTTAGGGGACACACATAGAGGGTTCTTCTGCCTTTCAAGTTCCAAGGCACAGCTTGTCCCTGAAATTCAGGTGCCTCCTCCCAGTTCTTGGCTCAATAAAACACTCTGATCTGCTTGTAATATATCACATTGGTTGTTTTGGCTAATCAATTGGACTTCCAATACAGTGATGCTACACATCTGAAATAGAAAATGCACTTTGATTTTTTTTCCCCACCAAGGATAATGGGTCTCATTCTCATTCATTTACCTGTTCATTTCTTTTCTTTTCTTTTTTTTTTTTTTGGAGTGGGGGGTAGTTCCCTGGCTGGGAATCTAACCCAGGCCGCACCGTTGAATGCCAAAGCCTTAGCCACTACACCACCAGGGAACTCCCAACCTGCTCATTTCTTCATTTATGAATTCACAAACATTTGTGAAGTACCTATTAAGTGTTAGTGATTGAAGATATAAGAATGACTAAGACATAGCCTTTGCATTCGAATACAGACAGTTGAGGAAGACTGGGACACATACACAATCACACACACAGAACAGGCAGATTCTTTTTTTTTTTTTTTTTTTTTTTTTTTTTTTTTTTTTGTAGTTCCCTGAATGGGAATTGAACCCAGGCCAGGGCACCAAAGCCTAACCACTACACCACCAGGGAAACCCCCTGCATTCAAATAATTTATTTGTCTTGATTTTTTTTTTTAAAGGTGGTTTGTTAGGATGTGGGGGTGCAGTCTTTGACTTTAAAATTTCAACGTTCCCTTTTTGCTTGATTGACTTGAGAGAGTCAAAGCCTAATTTTAGCTCATTTAGGGTTGATAGATATAAAAAGTATTTTGTTAACTGCAGACTGCTACACACATATTTTTCACTGGTTATAGTAATATCGTCTATTTGAAATATTCCTCTTAGAGTTTCCACAGGAACATATATTAAACACACTCCTTTAAAGGGATGCATTTGATTTAGAAATAAAACATAAGTTTTGTAATTGTTCAGTTTAGCTAGATATATACTTAAAAATGATAAAATTAACCACTTTATTTTCATTAAGTAAATGGCATTTTGAGGTTTCTAATATTTTGGGAAAATATGCTTTTTTTTTTGTAACCAAAGGATATAATCACATTAAATAATGATTGTGAGCTTCTGAAGAAAACCAGATAAATAAAAAACCAACTGAAACAGAAATAATGTCTAACGAATGAGTTCAAATATCCCTGGGATTGATTCAGTCATCTGGGTGAACTGCATAGCAGGTGGAGATTAGCTCCAATTCCCTTTTTTATGTGTCAGTGATAGATCCTGACCACAAGAGGGCTTCCAGGCCTCCTTTTAGGAGATGATCATTTTCAAGGACTTACTCAGATCTCTTTCCCCCTCTAGAATGAAAGCTCTTAAAATTTGTAGTTCTCTAGAGAAAACTCATTAAATATATATTAAAGTGGGTGCATTTAAAGCTTTTGTTTTGCTGTCTTGGAATCTCATGTCCTCAATTTCAACAACAAGTTAACACTTAGAACAATAAAAGTCTAGGGACAAAAGGGCTGGAGAGATTATCTCTACTGACCGTTACCAGCAAGGGCTTTGGAGACCTGGTTGATATCTAGCTCTTGCTGACCTTGGGAAGCTTACTTAACTCTCTGAACCACATGCATAAAGCAAAGATAATACTTCCCTTCTCATAGAGGGCCATGAAGATTAAATGAATGACATAGATCAAGTTGTCTAGAGTGTATATGACTTGTTGTAGGCAGTAAACAATAATAGTTGTTGTTATTGTTATTACTGTTTATTACAAGTAATTTTCCCATAGTTATCCAACTAATCAGAACAAGATTCAGGTTCTGTGAGTTCCATTATAGCTATGCCTTTGGTCCTATACTTCCTTTTTTGGGGGGTGGTCTTAAGAGTAAAATCATTACAAAAGGAAATCCTAAAGAAAAATGGTCTTTGCATTGACAACATCCTCTTTAACAACATTGTCATTCTCATTAGCTTGGTCATTGTCAATGTCCCTCTTTTATGATGATAGTTAAAAAGGGATGTTACCATTAAATCCAAGAAATTCCTTATGAAGCCTTTTAAATTCATCTTACTTGAAGTCTTCGAGGTGGATGTGCTTTAATAATACTTGTTTCTCCCTGTTCCAGTGGGATGTCAAGGTACATGGCCTTAGGGACTTGAAGAATTAGGGGAGAAACAAGAACAAACCATTAAAAACAATTTACTATTAAATTAGGTTAATCATAAGTTATTAGACTTAGTTAACACAATTTTGTACCTTCTTAGTTGTACATATCTAACCTATGGGTTGAATGTGAAGATAAAACATATAAAGCAGGGACCCTACATGAATGCAAATGATAAAATATTAGCCTAGACCCAGGATTTAATTTCTGGTTCCCTAATTTTTCTCCCCAGATTGATATTTAGAGGAAGATTTGTACAATGAACAAATGTGTTGATGACAAATGTTATTCAAACATTGAATTTGGACTGAAAAAGGAAACTTACTGATTTGTTTTAATTTCATGAAATCTTCCCCCAAATAATAGAGGAAATTAGAGAAAAATGTAGTTTTAAGAAATGAAAATAAATAGATAAGTAGATAGATGGATAGGTATTAGAGATGATAAAGAGATGGAGCTTGAGTGTGTAGTTGGAGTGTGTAGACCTGAGCATTGTATGTTCCTAATTAAATAGTCCCCCCCAGCAAGGGAAAGACATTCCCACAAGTTGCCACTACATATCAATATTCTTTCCTGATAAAACAACCCAGGGCTGAGGCTCGTTAGGAAATAGGCTCAAGAGCTCCATTATGAATTTGATTTTTTAGCTTGGTTATCTTGGACCTTTGGGACTACTATCATGACCAACGCTGAAGTTCTTGTTCTTTCTTCTTAACAAGATGGAAGCATTCTGATCTCCAGATGGTTGTGTAGGCTATCCTACAGTCCCACTTTGCATTTTAAATGGAGAAAGTCCTGGGTAATTATGTATTTCTATCCGTAAGGCATTTGAATGATTCTCTTAAGAACTTCACTACGTCCTTACTTTTCAAGAGATGCCTGCATATTGAGCAAGACAGAAAGAAGAGCAATGACAACAAAATACACGTTGGATTTAAAAATCTAAATATTTTCAGTGACGTTTTCTTCAACAGCCTGACTACTTCTTATTTGTATATTATAATTTGGGTGATATCAACCCATTATTTAATTTGATTCTCCTAAAATGGCATAGGCTGTGTCAGGCAGATATTTTTACCCCTGAATTATAGTTGAAGAAAATTGAGGAAGTAAATTGCCCAAAGTCATACTATTTAGTATTTGGTGGGACTGGGGTTAGAATATGGGCCCCTTGAAAATTGTCATCAGAATGCTCTCCCTCCCCTTTTATTTATTTTTGTTGTGACTTTTGCCATTTGAAAAATAAGGATATTTCTCAGTTGGGACTCTAATGCACAAGGATCAAATTTCACCATGCATTTACCAAAATCTTAAAACTCTGGATAAAGGGTTTAGATAAAAAAGGAATTCTTCAATGAAATTAAAAGGGAAATTCCTACTCATGCCCTTAGGAAGTGGAAGAACATAAAAACATAAGTCATACAGAGCCAGTCAAAGGTTATAAGTTACAGAAAATAGCCATGAAGATCATTCTAGGTAAGATTTACTAGGTACCAAAGGAGAGTATAAGGCTTTGTGGCCAAGTGGACCAATAATGAAAACTTATTTGTGTTATTGATCCAGAAGGTGAAGATAAGAGAAAATTGCATACTTATGTACATTGTATATGTATATTTCTGTTCCCAAGTTAGAATATCTGTTTAATTATCATTGGGGTTGTCATAAAACAGTTTACATGTCTCGTAAAATATCTCAGGATAATTTACAGCCACTCAGGCTCAGAGCTTTGAATTATAATGGGAAAAAATTCTCTTAGTTCTGCAGATGACCATGAAAAATATGGGATTGGGGAGAGGTTGACTCATCCACTCATCTGTTCTGCAATAAATCAATTCTGTTTCGGGTGGTTTCCAAATGCACATTAGAATGGACTCCTAAAGTGCTGCTTTCAAAACAACAAAGCCTGATGCATTAAACAGTACTGCAGAGAATGATTTAAATTAAGAGTCTAGCTGAAACATGATTGTCATCATTTATCACACATTTATCTAAGTAAATTTAATTGTCTGGCAAAGCTAGGTATAAACATTGAAACCACTATAAACTAAGCAGAGACAAAGATTTTTCCTTCTCACACAGAAAGGTGAAAAGCCCTTTATGCACAGTTTATACACCCATTCTAATGTACCCAGGATACTTACAATGGATATTCACTCTTTCGTTGAAAAATGTTCCCTTACATTTTAGTAATTTAAAAACTTTCTGGGTGGGAGAGGAGGGAGGGGAAGCTAGATATAGGGTGATAGAAAGAGAAGTCACAGTAAGTGGTGAAATGATTATACAAGTTGACAATGCACTATTCAATTGTATGCCTGAAACCTATGTAAATCTTGATAACAGATGTCACCCCACAAAGTCTATCAATAAAAATGAAATTAAAAAAAAACCTTTCTGAGATTATAGAGATAGACAGTCAGGTAACTCTGTCGATAGCTCTCCTTAGCACTAAGACACCCATCTCATGCTGGGTTTTATGTTTACCTGTGGAATGTCTTCCATACCAGGTCTCTCGTAGAGGTGGGAGGTGTCCTCCCAAAGTTTTATTCCGGTCCTGGGGTCTCACCAACGAATATGAACTCCTTTCTTCCAGGTTCTGGTTGAATGCAAAGTCCACAGGGTGGGCTGAGGGAGTCTCTTCCTCTTTGATTTGTAAAGGTACTACTTTGGTCACTCTAGGGAGAGCCTTAGAGTGGCTCAGGCCCATTTTACATTAAAGACATTCAAAAGAAAGCCACCAGGGAAGTGGTTTGGGGCCTTTAAGGATGCTTGTTTTAATCAAGGTGTTTCAGAAGTTTACCCCCGCTTTACAAGCAGTTGTTTCTTTCATGACATCTTTGTTGCTCTATTTCACCTCACACAAACCTCTCTGGCCACTTCCTGGGAGGCTGGTTTCCATGGAGACTTCCCTTCGACTCTCCCTTTGCCATTCCAGACCCCAAGTAACCAGTTAAACATTGACTTGGTTATGCTACTGAAAGACCCAGTGGTAGGAATAGAAACCTCTGTTGATCATTAAACAAATCTCTAACTCCAAGAAGACCATTAACAGAAATGGACAGCAGAGGTTTAGAGAAGTCTTAAACAAGTACATTAAAACACCATCTGTAAGAACTACCAACGAAGAATAGCTAAATCACCTTTGACATGAAGGGATGCATGCTAATAATCTAGGGCTTTGTTAATCTTTAATTTTAATTGAACAACGGAATTATGGGTGATTTTTAGTTTTTTTTTTTATACTTAGAAACGGAACTCACTTTCAAGTTCTAATTGTTTATGACCACAGTTGACTTATATTTTCATCATATTCCTGTAGTGACGTTCAAAGAAATTTATTTTTCATTTTTGCAAAATTCATTTGCTAAGAAACTAACATGGGTTTGGAAAGTCTTTATAGTCAACAGAATTCATCTAAAAAGATGTTTAAGTTCAATTTTTTCCTACTTAACTCCCTTTGCATTTTACACACAACTTTCTCTGTGGCAGAGAGACTATAAGAAAGAATTACATATTAACAGTATCTATAAACAAAATTACCTCTGATAACCAGAGACTATTTAATTATAAAGATTAAGATACTTGAACACTATTTGGTAAGATTTATTTTTGGACACAATCAGTTTAAGTATTTCTAAGGGCTGGAGAAGGTATTGCCAACTAACAAATGAACTAGAAATTATCCGGGAAACTGTGGACTTCGTGGATCTGGATCTGGTGAGGAGAATTCAGCTCTGAATTTTTGTTTTGTTATCTAACTTCGAGAGACTATATGTGTGGAGAATATAAGCCTTTGTAGAAGAAGTTGGTTAGTTGTTGAGAAAATTATTAAAGAAATGAAGATTCACACCATG
Organism: Lyroderma lyra; assembly: GCA_004026885.1. NCBI lineage: Eukaryota > Metazoa > Chordata > Mammalia > Chiroptera > Megadermatidae > Lyroderma > Lyroderma lyra. The sequence continues at coordinate 18,828 of PVJL010004638.1, forward strand.
TTTGTTTTTCTTTTTATTACTAGCCACTGCCAAACTTGGTAATTTCTGCAGATTACTTAACCATTCCATGCCTCTATTTCCTCATCTGTAAAATGGGGCTGATAATAGTAATTCAAGAGGAATGAATCAATTGATTCCATTTATAGCTCTTAGAATAATACAATAAGTTCAAAGTAAACATTAGCCAGTATTCTCCTCCTGAAGAAGTATGACTACATGTCTACATACGAGGGCTGCCCGGAAAGTGTCCAGCCAGATGATGTGAAAAATAGAGGCATTTACGGCTGGATTGTTTTCCTGACAGCCCTCATATACTAATAGGTAGTCCTATTACCCATTGGTCAATATCCATTAAAATAGACATATTTCTGTCTAAAGGAGTTTATACTTAGGTATAAGGACCAAGGAAGAGAGGATAAATTAGTTGTGTTTAAGGACTATCATTCAAAAAGAATTTTTATTAGAATGATAATGAAAAACAATTTCATTAAAAGAGGAGAAGAGAATTTAATGTCACCCATGGAGATACGTATAAGGCATAATTTCTTAACCATAATTTTTAAGAGTTAGAAAACATTAAAAAGTTCTTACCCACCCGAACCTAGCCCACCCCTCAGACTCTCTGTGATACTTTCTAATGATCCCTCCCCAGTTCAAGAATGGTTATGCATACGCATTACTGTGTGTAAAAGAGGACAGCATCTGATGCTATTTGTAATACTTCATGAATGTGGAATGAGGATGTAAATTTATAAATCTCTTAAGATGAGGCAGAGAAGAGACAAAGTTTTCCAAAGCTGAAGGCAGTGCCCAAAGAAATCTTCATTAAGACACCCGGCACGGAGGAGAGAAAAGGTGGTGAGGCCCCACAGGAGCAGGGAGGACCAGGAACTGACAGCCAAGGGTGCTCTTCCACGTTAGGGACAAGAGCCTGCTGCTTGCAGCAGCTCCACGGGCAACCTGGCCATGGGATTCCCAAGGCATGTCCTTGCATAAGCTCCCAGTGCTCAGAGCTCTTTTGCCTCATGTAGAGAACACCTTCCTTCAAGACATGGAACGAGCTAAGCACCTGTTATCCCCTCTCCTAACCCTCCTCTCCAGCCTTTACTTCCATGGAGAGGAAGAGACGGGGTCTGGCAGAGCTACACAGCTGCTTTTTTCAGGTAGAAATACCTGTTTTTGGTCTTGGTTCACTGTTAAGGAAGCTTGTTTAGTGGCTTTAAATTCTATAGTAAACTCAATGCACATTCGTAGGAGAGATGTGGATTTTCCTGCTCCAGAAAGGATTACATTTGAATGACAGAGGGCTTGAAGTATAAATTTGGTATCAGAATGTGGTGAGGTACCCTCTAAATTTCCTTACAACTTTTTACAGCCTGATTTACACTGCAATATCTCAGCTGAGCCAACAAGACAAAAGCTTATACTCCCCCGTGTGGAAACATTGCTTACCTTTGTTCACAGGATTATGAGTTGATAGCTCTCGCCTGGATTTTGATGGACTTCTCAAGGTCTTCCACACTCTCTTGATAAGATAACCTCTTCCAGATAAGGAGGCTGGGATGGGTGTGGGGCAGGGGGAGAAGAGGCAGATTTTTCTGCAGGTAGCTCACCTTTACTACTGGAATAGAACGAGTAATGGCTGCAATAGCAGTAGGTTCTAAGCAGCTACGGACAGATGTGAAACCATACACATGCTCAATGACGGTGTACATTAACGAGTAGTACATTTTAAAATTTGAACAAGCTAATATTAGAGAAATGGGTTTCTTTTTGTAATGGGCCATGAATATGTGCAGTTAGATGTTTTAGATTAGGCAGGTGATGAATGCTAAGGTGATTTTCCTCCGGATAGGATGGGAGCGGTCTGGAGTCAGGTTGGTTAAATTACTTTTGGATCCTTCAGCATATGGCTTTCCTGAAAAGGCTTCAGACAGAATTTAAAACAACATGTATACCAATATTCCTTAGGATTGGATTTAATGTCACACGTGGGTTAAATATTAGGCATTGACCATTCCCTAAGTGCAGTTTAAATCCTAAGGGTTTACAGGGTTCCTAAATTGTGCTTCTAATAAAGTTTTAGCCTTTTCTGCAATTGGTGTGCAATGGATAAGCAACATTGGAGGCTTTTCAGCAATGTGAATTCGTGTTTGGGTGCCAGCTAAGCAGACGTGATGCATGACCCAAACGTCAATCTTCCTCCCTGTGATTATTTTTCTATTTATCATACATGGGATGTGATGAGGACAGAGCTACTAGACCTACCTGGTTTGGAATTGCTGAAGCAAAACAAATGGGAAAAATGTGAATTGAAGCTTCTCGTATAAATTGTTAAGTGAGATCCATTGAATCAAACGCGTATCTTGACCCTTTAAAAACAATCTGCAAGCACATCATCACATTAAATGTTAAAGCCAAATCATCACATACCTGCTACTCTGAAGGCAGCCAGTGCATGAGTTCCTTAAAATACATTGTTAATAGGTTTAACTTAGGCCTAAGAATTTTTATGTGTTTTATCTCTCACTACGAGATAAACTGTGGTTATAATGACAGTGGTTTATTTCCTCTTTTATTTCATTTATTTCCCATCAAGTGTAATGCTATTCTCACTGCTCTGGCCCTCTGACAGATCCTGCCTTCCCCCCTCCCTTTTTTGTTTGCTCCTTCCTTCTTTCCTTCCAATAAGTTCACATTTTAACTGTTGTCCACAGATGTTTGTCTCAAAAATTTACACCGAAATTTAACCTTTAATACATGGTCTCTGTCTGGTTTAAACAGTCACTCAGAATATAGACCTAAATCAAATAATATCCATTTTTTCCCCTAAGGCAGAAAGCCTATTCTTACTGATGCCAACTAAAACCAAATTTTGCCCCCTGCCCCTTTTTAAAAGAAACTGAAACTGTAAAACCAGGGGAGAAGACGTGGGCTTCTGGCTTTTAAGGCAGTGTTAGAACCGCGTGGAGAGGAGAATGGTGAACCAGATGTCCCAAATTTCAGGTTGGGCCAAAGTGGCCCGGACTGGAGGTTCATTGATATCATTGAATGAAGTACCAGCCTGGCCAGTGCTTGTGCCCGAGCTCAGAAATCTCAGTTGTCAGTGATAGGTTGTGAAATGCATCCACTCTTGGGTCTGCCCAGATCAGGATGTCTCCCTGCTCTGGGAAAGTCTGCATTTTGATTTTTAAAAATTGCTTTGAAAGAAAATTTAGAGGACAACAAGCAAACAGAACTTCCCCAGAGATTTTTCTTTTTCTTCATTTCCTCTTTTATTCCTTTTGTTTCCCATCAATCGTAATGCCAAGCCACACTGAGATACCACCCTCGCTGCTTTGGCCCTCTGCCTTCCTTTGTCCAGGTGGCCTCGGAGGCATGATCTGGCTCAGGTCACTTGGCAATGCAATGAGGACAGAGGCTTCTTATTACCTATGGCTGAGCTCCAGCCAGAGTAGCCAGGTGACCACTCTGACCTTGTTTATGACTTTCCTTCTGGGAAGAAATTATGTGTCCATGACGACATCCAGCCCTAACTTGATGAGCTCTTTTGGGACTATGCAGGGCAAGTTTCTGCTTTTTGCTCCTCCCTCCCTCCATCCCTCATCCCTTCCTCTCTCCTTCCCTTCCTCCCTCCCTTCCTCTCTTCCTTCCTTCCTTCCTCCCTCCCTCCCTCCCTCCCTCCCTCCCTTCCTTTCTTCCTTCTTTCCTTATACAAGCAGAAAGCAAATCCGCATGATCGCTAAACAAAGAGAGAGAGTCGAAGGATTTGCCAATCTTAAACTGGCTTCCTTGCTACCAACTTGCAGCCTGGGAAAGGACACAGCTCTTGCATATCCTGCTTTAGAACCGTAGGCTCAGTCTGTTGATTTCCTTTGCTTCTCATAAGGAGGGGAGGATGTTGCCCAGCTGTGTCAAGGAGTCTCAGATTCTAAAGGAAAGATTTTGCCCAAGGATCTTCCATCATAATACCCACTTGGACCCCTACTTTTTCCGAAGTCGTCTCCAGAGCAACGCGCAAGCTTTGCCAACAGTGTGGCCAGCCGCCCAACGCTGTTGCTCATGGCTTGTCTCGGGTCTCGTGAGCTGTGCGTGGGCATTGCCCCTGAGGCAGGCCAGGGGGCTAAGGACGCCCTTCAGCAGAGCAGTGCAGCTTTCCACAGATCTTCCCCAGGGCTTCCTCAGTTATCCTGCGGAAGGCAGATCCCCTGGCACTGGACTCAGAGACCGCCAGATGCTCCCTCAGACCTTCGTCCCTTCTCGACGTTTCTTGCTGTAACTGCCCTTTCCAGGATTTTACATGGAGAATGCAGGTATCTCCAAGCAGAAAGCAGTGGTTAATTTCTATGCCCTTGTTCGCAGGCACCCTGTAACCAAGGTCTCGGGGGGTGGGGGAGGGACCTCCATCTCCCTTGCCGGTCCGTCCTGGTGGGAAGCAGGGTTGGGGGCTGCTGTCCCGGAGAAGCCGGAGGCAGCCCACCATGCCCGGCACTACGTGGCAGTATCCGACGTGAACAAGACACAGTACTTAACCACTCTCACTGGATTCAGATCCTAGCGCCGGTGGCGGAAAGCGAAGGAGTGGGGCAGAACTTGGATCTCTAGAAAGAATCTGAGCTGCAGTTTAGTGAATGCCACAGCAGCTTCCTACTGTTCTGGGGGGGAAATCCAGACTCATTTATGCGGGGCCTTAGTTTCCAGTTCCAGTGGTTTATTTGGGTGGGAATCCTAGAAAACCCAGGTGGCAGGTGGGGAAGTAATTCAGGGAAGAGAAAGAGCTCATGACGGGGGTGTTATCTCGTTTGCTCCACTGTGAGTGAGTTGAACTTAATCCAGCTGTGGATTTCTTGGAAACACACCTCTGAGATATCCCACCAGAGAGACAGGGCAGCTGAGGTGTCTGTACTTCATCCTGCCTGTCGCCAACTGAGACTTGCTGAGGCGGGGAGGGGTGTCGAGTTCCTGGCACTTCTGACTGGCCACTCTCTGGGGGTCAGACTGGGCTCTACCGGAGAGGAGCCCTGAGACAGAGTGATGAGTGCTGGCAGCCCGACCTGAAATGGTAAAGCCCCCGGAGACTGGGCAGGACACCCACAGTGCCCGCTTAACGTGCTCTTACGTGTTCCCATGCATACAGGCCTCTGGGGACTTTTGGGCCTTAGCTCAGGAAGACAGAGTAGAGGAGGGGTACTGTGTTTGGGAAGATGCAATTTCCAATAAGGCAGGTTAGACATTATTATATAAAGAAGGTAAGAAGTGGTAAGCAGGAAGCCCACGTGGCACAGGCCGCGGGGCGTTTCGTAGGAAGAGCTAGCTGATTGGCAGCCCTCCCGGGTGATCCTAGTAGCTGCCATTTGGGGTGCCCGGTAGGCCCATGTACTGTGCGGAAGGTTCTCAGGCACATTCCCAGTTAATCTGCACAACATGTGAAGTAGGGTGCATTATTCTCTTATTTGCAGGTAAGGAAATAGGCTTAGAGAAACTCAGCCACTTGTCCACACACTTTAGTGGTAAAGATAAGATTTAAGCCTCCATGTCTGACTCCCAGCCTTTTGTTTTGTTTTGTTTTGTTTTGGGGGGGGGGAGTTATTATATCCCTATAATGTCAAATTTTTTCATCAAAAGCAGTGATGTACCCCTTTTAAACCTATTTCTTTAAATTGTACTCCTTGTTTTTGAAACAGCTGTTTTTAAATACTGACACTTTCGTTCAGTGCCTATCTTAATGTAAACTAGTGGACATGACGAAGTAAGTTAGGAAAGAAAAATTATAAACTAAAAGTACAAACCATAGATTTAATTTTACAGTATTCATAACTCAGTTAAATATTGGTAATAATGATCAAGGATTTAAACATTAAACAAACAAAAAAAACGACTCAAAAAGAATCACGATTAAAAAAAAAAAAAGAATCACGATTAAAGACAATGCACTTACTTTTACTCAGTCAATAACTAAACTGATCAAACAGCCTGGCTGTGGATGTATTTATATGTTTGGGGAAGTTCTAGAAATATCACACATGGATTGTTCTGAAACTGCATAATGACTGGTAGAAGAGCGGTTTGGGGGAGGGTTCATAGCCACGCCCTCACCAATCACCTTCGCTAATGTGATCTGATTTTGAAGTGTCCCCATTAACAGTGATTCAAACTTAATGTTTATTGTCCCTTAACTAATATTTTGCATTTGTTTTTACTTTACTTGGTTTTTCACCATTAGAGATTCTTTTTCTTGCACCCCTGAATGGCCCAGCACGTACCCCCAGGGGTATGTGTACCACCCCATGGGAACCGATGATGTAAACCAGTCCTCGCACCTTTTATGTGTCACTAGCTTGTTGAAAAGACTGTGGAATCAGTTGTCCTGTTGGTTTCTTCCTGGTGTCATTGAACTTGTTCCTCCAGTCCCTGAATTTTCTGCAAGCTGAGAGTTAGGTCTAAAGGCTTGTTAGCTTTTGGCTGTATTATTTAGAGACCCTGATTCTAGCTGGTTCTGTATCCAGCACACTGCATCCATGAGGAAGCTGCGTGCTAAGACTGATCAGGGGGTTCATGAGGTGACAGGGATCCCCCCCGTTGCAAAGCTACTTTCCCCCCTTATAATCAGTGAGTAATCAATCCATGGGGTGATACTTTTAATGCCTGTGCTCTTAACCATAATGCAATAGAATTATCTCAACTGCAAAGTTTCAAATTAGATATGGGCATGCCACATCTGACTCCCACCACGGTGCCGAGCCTGAACTACAGAGGCATCTCAGACTTCAGACAGCCTCAGCCTTCTTTAAAAAGAAATGGAGGAGGGGCAGGATGTGCTCCTTCATATTTCTCTGGACCCAGCCGCGGCAGCGGCTTTATGACCTTATCTTTGCGGGTTCCATGTGGAGAAGACAGGCCCTGTGGGCTGCAGAGGTTGAGTGTCAAGGAGCTCAGGTCAGGAGATGTTAGCACAGAGTCGAGGTCATGGGCAAGGCTCCTGCCTTCTTTGAGGACCAGCCAAGTGCAAGAAGTGGCCCCTTCTTTCCTGCACTTGCTCAGATTTGTCCCATATGAGGCTGGACGCCTCTTTGTCTCTGATGCCAGCTGCCCACAAGTATCGAACAAACTAAAGACCTGCCAGCTTCCACTTCCAATTATGTCCAATGGTTCTATTATGCAATCAGATCTGGTTGAGGCCCAGAATAGACCCCAAGGCACCAAGAGATTTGATGACATTCCCACGCACCCTGTTCTCATTAGCACTGCCCGGCCTGGTGAGCTGTCCTACAACCTCCAGATGTGTCCTGGGGGCTGGAACTGTACAGGGAGAGCCCAGGGCTGAATTGCTGCCACTGCTCCCTGAGGGCCCCGAGGCAGACTCCTCTGGCAGTGCTTGTCATTTTCCTGGCACCGTCACTACAGTTCCTTGACATCTGGGTCCAAGGGAAAATGTTCATAGGCCCCTTCATGCTGAAAAAGTGAGATATGACCAACATAACCGTGGTTTGCTCTAAAGAGCAGTACAGGAGCTTGGAGCATGTGAATGCTGGGCTAACCCACCTAGAAGGGACTCCTAATATCCTTCCCCCACTCCCAAATCTTGCCAAGTGAGCAAAGGACACATGGAGAGAGAAAAGTACTTGCTCAGAATTTGGTCACATTTCTGATCTTATTTTGTTCCTGGTGAGTAGGGGGAAAGTTTGACTTAAAGAAGCAAGTTTTAAAGAAAGATTTTGAGTCTACATGAGGCTGCAGCGTGAATAGTGGAAAACGGCCTGGGCAGCCCTGTGGTCGGTGAGCAGGGAAGGTGGAGTTTAGAGACTAAGGTCCAGGAAGACTGTTTTTGCATTTGGAGCGACGTGGCCCTAGGAAACAATGCCATGAAGTTCGATCCAAGGCAGAGGAGTGGCCAGCTCAAAGACACAGTAGGGTTAGGACATGTACGCAGTCTAGACACAGGGCTAGACACTTTAGTCCATCAAAGAGAAGAGTAATCCTTATTTGGGGGAGAACTTATAACTTTTATTCTTGTCAAATGTTTTATGAAACTTCCAATCTTATAGGGGGCCAAACCTCTTCAAAGTATATTCCTATTCAAAACATTGAATTTTATCTTTATGAATACCATGATTAATGTGATTCTCATCTACTTTTGGTTATTTACAATAATAATCACAACTAACACATGAGCTCCAACTATATGTACTAGACTCTCTATGAAACTTCTTAAATATAGCATCTCATTTAATTCTTGCAACAGCACTGTGATGGCAGTCCTACCACCACCAGTGAGGAAATGGAAGTTTGGAGAGGCTCTCACTAACCCAGAGTCAAATAGCGTGTGTTCACTTGGGTATGGATGCAAGCACTCTGACTAGTCTAGAACCCTAGCTCTCTGTCTCTTATTGTGTAGTAAATCATAAATTTATGAGGAGTAGCAAGTATACGCGACCTCTATCTTTGTGCCATCTCTCGCCATCATCCTCTATGCACGTAAAGCAGAACCCGCCATGTGACGGGCCCTTGTGTTCATTGGATGCATGGATAGCTTACCAGACTGAACTTTTCTTCTGCCCGGGCTCTGGGGAAGGAACTCTGGATTTCTAATTGGTGCCAGATCTTTAGAATACCATAAAGGAAAAGCCTTCTCAAATTCTCATTAAGTTCCTAGCGAGTTTCATTACAGGCACAAAGACGAAAAGCAGTGACCATCTTGTATCTTGCAGCTGCCGATCTGTAATTGTCTTTATTGTCACGTCTATTGTGAAGACTCCAGTGAAGCACGTGGAAACCTTCCATTAGAAGAAAGTCTTGGATGCAGGAGCTGCTTTTCTAAAAGCCAAAATTTATGCTGGGGGAAACGTGTCATGAGGACAGCGGTATGCATGCCCCCTCCCCAGAAAGCTGAAGGACAGCTTGCCTTCCCACGGCGGGTCTGTGCTGCATCTGTCCCGACTGCTCAGGTGCAAGCTTGACCTCCACCTCTGGCCCTTCCAGCAGACTGCTAATGAGGACACTTCTTCAGGTGAGCAGGAGACCTCCCGTCTTAGAGAGGAAGCAGATCTCCAGGGCACTTCACAGCCTTTACCTGGACCTCAGAGGCTACTGAGCTGGATGGAGCAGCCTCTTGGAAAGCCAGCATGGGCTGGAGCTCCTCTGTCACTAGGATGAGGTGCCATAACAGAAGATAGAAAAACCAATTGTGTTGCAACTAGAAAACTGAGTGAAAACTCCCCACGTAACCAGAATGACTACCAGATGGTGACTCATAATCTCCTTGTGTTAAATAATACTTGACTCCGCCCAGTTCCAATAAAACAAAAGAGTTAGGAACTCCTGGTGAAATAGGGTTTAACCTATGGGCCATGAGGCCCCTATGCTTAGACCCCTTAAAAAAAAAAACTGAACCCTATTGCATGTTTTTATTTTATATCAACAAAAAATTGTTAAATGCACATTTTGTCCTTGGCACTGTGCTAGGTATTGTGATAAAATTAAGTTACATAGTCCCACTTTATAAGGTATGCTTAGATTAATTCATTGAATATCTTGGCTTATTCAGACTTATTATCATAAATACTATTTTTTCAAAGAATTGGAATGCAATAAATATATTCAATATTAAAATATATGAAATCTAAGCTTTTCTTTGATTGAGACACTACTTTATACCCTTGAAATACCTTTGCCTCTTTAGTATGAACATCAGATATCCTCAATAATACCGCAAAAAATTTTGTTAGTTGAATTTTCAGGTATTTGGATTTCAGAGAAATAAGTCCACACTATGGATTTAATCAGCCTCTCTGCCAACCGTCTTATAGTAAATGCCATCTCCCTGTGGCCTCACGCTCCGCCAATTATTATCACTTCCTTGGCCTCAGGCCAGATCCCATGTAAGTTTTTTTTAAAAAGTCCTAAATAATGTTGTCTTGGTTGATGGTATGTCTAATTCTTGGACCAGGGACAAACTTTATGGCCTATTTAGCAGAGGTTTTGCTTTATCACTTTACCCCCCAAAAAGATAAAATGGTAACTAAAAAAGCCTGTTTAGTCAAAGACAAACTGTTGGCTGAGGACACTTGTTTGCTACGTGTAGCAAGGAGAGGTAGGGAGTGCTTGCAATTGACGGGCCTGGGGAACTGCTAAGTTCTCACTTGTACAAGTTAGTGAATCTCGGAGATGGAGTTTGAGTTACACTCCTTCGTCCGGGTTATTGCATTTCCTGTTTTGTAGGAAGGCGCCCTGCCTGCAGAATTCGAATTTCGGCTTGGCTTCAGAAATCTAACCTTGCAGCTATGGAGATGTGGTTTCTTTCAGAGCAGGCCTAGAAGCATTCAGATAATTTATGCAGGTATTTAGCTGGAAAGGCAAAGCCCTAAGCTCATCAGTATTCTCCAATCTCTCCAGCTCACTTAGCAGCGAGCAACCACCTGCATAGTCACACGGTCGATATCTTTCCAGTAAAATGTTCTATAGCAGCAACTACTTAATCATCCAAAGCATTTACCTTCTCAGAGGACTTCGCTCCAGGTGACTACAGACAATACATTAGGTAACTATTTTGTCATTGTGCCACTGACTGTCTGGATACCTTTTGCCAATGGGAACATGGCCACTGGTGATTTTAGATTTAGTCTATTAGAAGCAATTCCAGATTCCTGTGCTCATCCTTCTATTCTCCTGGGACCATTCCCGGTATCAATAACATTTCCCATCGAGGTTAAGGCAGCACAGAGTTCCCATGAAAATGATGGGGTGAGGATTTATTCTAGGAATTAGAGCTTACATAATTATGGGAGGAGATATGAAAGTAAAGATCTGGAAGTGGCATGCCTCCTAAGACAATAGCCTTTAGATTTTATAGCAAGTTCTAATCATCATCCAGTACATTCTTCATTCCAAATCCAGCCACCAGAGGAAATTGTACTTTGTTGCTCTTCCGTTTGTGTGCACAGCAAAGTTAAAGACTACCCATGAGATAAAAGTACGTTTTCTTTTTTCCCCTTCAAACTGCTATATGTTATTGAATCTGTTCATTCATTCAACAAATATTTCTTAGGCACCTACCGATCTAGGAGCTGGAGCTACATTATGGAACAATATAGGCAAAGAAATCTGTACCTTAAGGAGCTTGCATTCCAGGAAGACTATACACCGAACAGTTCAATTGTTATAGTTGTTTGGAAGATGGAGGGAAGGGGCTATTAAAGGAGATACTGGCAAACCTGGGACCCAAACCCCCAAATGGCGTGTCTCTGCACTTGGCCTTAGTGGCCTCCCACAGTCATGCCCTGGGAAAGGCTTTGTCTTTCACTGCTCCCCAACACTAACCCCATCTTTCTATCAAACGAGTTCTTTCCCCCCTCTTCTTTCAACAAGGCTTGTCTCTCCTGAAATTCAAGGGTCCCAGCCCCCACAGCAGTTTCTGTGGGAGCCTGAGGCCTCCCTCTTTGATTCTGGGCTGTGACATGTTCTGAAACTCAGTATGCAGCCTCATGTATTCCTGATACATCTCCTCCTGCGGCCAGACCCCTTTCACCTCTCTCACTCGCACACAACAACAATGGCACTCTCCCTGCTTGTGATCCTGATTTGCAAGGTTACATTTTCCATGGGGTGAATCTGGAGCAGGTGAGTGAAGTGAGGCAACACCTTGCTTGACAAAAGACGTGTCCAGATGCTGGAGCAGAGAGAATGTGCAGCTAGGAAATCCAAGTAAGAATGGCTGCCCAGAATAGACTAAGGTGGGGCAGGGCAATGATTTGCAAGTGGAGGTCATGTATTTTCCCTTGGAGAAATTAGCAGGTCTCATCCCCTATCCCTAACACGACTGGGATCTTATTCTGCCTTGGCAAAAAGGGTGATTATCAAGGTACAGAGCACACACTGTTTCCTGGAGATACTGATGTCGCCCAGTGACTGGGATAAGGGCACGCTTAGTCATGGTTTCTGAACATAGGCCCTCAGAACCACACATATCCATGGGCCCAAGGGAGCGATAGGTGTTCTGCAGGGTGTGCTTGCAAAGGCTAGAAGCAGCACGTGGACTGAGGCCCCACAGCTGGAATCATGCTTTGGATCTTGCCTAAGCCTCTCACTCAGGGTAATTGAGGACCACAGTGCCTAATGAACACACCAGCGTGGGGCGGGGTGTGGTGGGGTGTGGTGTGGAGCTGGCTCAGGCCATCTCGCTCAGCCCTCAGCATCATGCTACCTGCTCTGGGAGTCTGGGAGAAGGTTCCCAGGCCAGGTGGCCAGGCTTAAGCTTTCTTCTGAGTAATCATTAGACTGATTTTCACAGTGGAGGCACATTTCTACTCCAGAGTCACCTCTCAGGGAATCCTCCTGGGAGTCCAAGGGAACAGTGTTAAGTCGTGAGTACACGCTGCTTTCCTGATAATAGTCCTGTTAACATCTGTCTTTTAGCAAGTTGTAAAGCACTTTAATGTTTACAGCCCTGGGAACACTTTGCCAATGAGAAATAGGCCTAAAGAGGTTACACAGAAACTATGTGGAGGATTCAGGACTTCGACCCAGATAGTCTGACTCCCAAAGCCCGCTCCCTATGCCATTGCACACTACATTTTGCCTAATGGTCTGCAAAGTATTTGCAGCCACTCTTTTCTGAGACTATTAACTTGTCTGGGAGTTTGTTTATAATTCTGATGCAATGGGAATCTGTCTGTGGAATGATTGAGGCGGCATATTTTATTGAAAAGAGCATTGGATTAAAACTCATGAGCCTTAAATTCAAGTCCCAGGTTGGCTACTAGGTAGCTATGTGACCCTGAGCCAGTTTCTCTGGCCTTAGATTCTATTAAACAAAGGGCTCAAAACTGATGATATTTGTGCTGTTTTAACATTCTTAAGTTTTCAAGTCAACTGAATCTTACTGGGGAAACCCATGCAGGTGCCACTGAAGACAGACTTTCTGAAAAACAAGCTCTTGTTCTGAATGTCCTGTTATAGCTAGGCTTATTAAGTCACAGATTTGGCCTGAGGGTCCTCGTGGCATCTGGCTGGCCATAACTTTGTGTTTTAAATTACGAGCCCTTCTGAGTAGCATGATGGAATCTTGCACCATTCTGCTCCCTCTGAATCATCCCTTTGTCCAGCATTTCTACACTGTACAGCTTCCCGCCGATTAGTCACTTAGTAGTCATCTCAGTTCTTGGATCAACAGTTGTAGTATTGCAGTGCTTGTGTCCAAGTAGCCCTTATTTTACTTAGTGCAAGAGTAGTGATGCTGGCAGTTCGGATGTGCGAAAGGGAAGCCACTGAGTGCTTCCTTTAAGTGTAAAGGTGAAAGTTCTCAACTTCACAATGCAAGACCAAAAATCATACGCTCAGGTTGCTAAGATCTATGTTAAGAATGAATCTTCTATCCTTGAAATTGTGAAGAAGGAAAAAGAAAGTTGTGCTAGTTTTGCTGTCACACCTCACACTGCAGAAGTTACAGCCACGCCGCATGATAAGCACTTAGTTAAGGTGGAGAAGGCATTAAATGTGTGGGTGGGCGACATGAAGAGAAAAGGTGTTCTCACTGAGGCAACATGCTGTGCCAGAAAGCATTGAGCTCTTAGAAGACTTCAGCAGGGACCCCACCCGCCGCCCTGAAATGAGTGGCACCAGGTCATTTACTGCACATGAGAGATGGTCACACAGGTTCAGGAATAGTTTGGAACTGTTATGTTTTATAAGTTCATAGTATATATACTTTCAAAGTTGAAAATAATGAAATAAAAATGACTGGAGAGGCTGCGTCTGCTGGTGCAGAAGCTGCGGCTGCATTGCCAGCAGAGCTGAGGAAGTCGGTTAGGGATTGGTACTCTCTGGGGTTCCGGGCATCCACGGGACATCTCGGGACACGGTGCCAGAGGGCCAGCGGGGACTGCTGTGCTCGATTTTTCTGGTGGAGAGAGAGGTGTCTAGCAACTAAAACACATGTGCCCACATACTCTCAATGCTGCATCTCTTATGGAGACAGTGTGTCATCTGGGGACCCCAGTCTGGCTATCGCAGGCTTTTTTGTTTTTGTTTGTTTAGCTTTAAAAAAATTTTTATTTGTATTCTCCAACTTCTCCAAAAGCCCCAACAAGCACTGTTGTTTTATACCACAGCTTCCCCCTTTCCACTTGTTTCTATTATCTGCCAGGCCCCTGAGGGTATTTAGGTTTGCATCCTTGATCTAGTCTAACACCCTCAACCTACCAGCAAGAGAATCAAGGCCCAGAGCAGTGAGGTGACTGATGTCTCTAAATAAAATGACAACCCCGCCCCCGCAACCCCTGCTTTCTTGTTTATTATCTTTTTTCATCCTTTCAAAAACCTAGTGGGGGAGTTCAGAGATGGGAGCATCAGTATTTTGGGTGTTAAAAACGGCCAACAGCCTGGGTCTCTTGGTTCTCCCTCCAGTACACTTTTCAGTGTAGCATGCGGGGTTGGCCTGCCGCGTGAGAAAGGGTGTTTTCTGTTCCTCGGGTTAGGCCAGCATTTTCTGGGGATTCTACAGGACCTCCTGGCCTCTCCCTGAGCTCAGTCCCTAAGGTCAAAGGTGACTTCATTGGGTGTTTTTGGAAAACCCTGAGCAAGTGAAGTCATTTACAGATTCCCACGAATCACTTCACTTGTTATCTTACAGCAAGTAATAAAAGCAAATGTGAAACTCAAGTGAGCAATCTTACTTGGTGTGAACATTGCAGAATACATATTTCATTTTGTATTGTGGACTCCTAGCGAGTAGGGCCAGGTCATTTACTTGCTCAGCTTCTAGAACAATGAGCAGAAAATATGAAGTGCTCGATAAATAGCTGAAAGCCTGAGTGGATATATTTGTGTGCGGGGGGGTGGGGGGGTGGGAGGGGTGGGGAATGGCTCTTTAAGTGATACTTCTTTGCTTTCTCAATGGATTAGTATTTGGGGGCTGGGTTTCTTGGCAGCCCTCCCCTAACTGCCACAGTAATCTTGTGTCAACCTCTTGGAGCCTGACTTTTCACATCTCTGCAATGAGGTTAGAGAAGACAGCTGCTCCTGTTCATCTCAGGTTCAAAATTCTATAATTCTTTCATATTATATTGGTTCAGGAAATAGAAAAAACATACTTGGGTCAAATATATTTTCTATTTCATATCGGTTTCTCATTATTTTGAATTTTGGACTTTAAATCCTCCTACTAAAAGAAGAAGAAAAGGCAATCAGTGATTCTTGAGAGACATGCTTGGGAAGCTACACCCGAGTTGAAGAAATGCATTGCCTCATGGAAGCTATTGAGTGTGGGTCCCCCTGCCTCAGTTTTAATTTATGCAGTCAAATCTTGGAACAGATGAGTTTTGGGGAGCAGAGAGCCAGAGCAGCCTGTGTGCTTATAGAAGAGGCCAACTATTAAAAATAGTGTTCACTTAATAAATTGCAAAATACACTGAAAGACCTATAGACTAGGAGATAATTATGCCTAAGTTGTGTTTGGATTCAGGAGGCAGCCCCGTCCTGAATATTCTACTATAAATGTGAATAGGGACATCATGTCTGGCATCTAACTGTCACTCAGCAAAACTGCACAAATTCGAGCAAATGCACGAATCAGGGAATAACCCATGCTAAGTCATTCTTCTTTTCTACCTAAACAGATCAAATCTATTGAGTTTTCTTCATTCTTTCTCTGTTTCTCTTTCTCCTGGCTTAAAAGTTATGCATACTTTTCATATTCCTATAGTGGTTGCCTTACTTCTGCTTTCCCCAGACATAAGATATTGTAAGTCTCCTTAAATTTGATTCCCAGTCCTATGTCTTTCTCCAAAGAGGCAGCCACTGTTACAATCTTGCTCTTTTTTCCCCTTGAGATATAGAGGTAGATTTTCTTTTTTCTCACTTTTGAAAATTTTTTTATTCTCTTAATATTTGTCAAAAGCTACTATATTTTTTACTGGGGTGACATTGGTTAGAAAAAATTTATAGGTTCCAAGTGTACAGTTCTTTATTATCTATGTGTTGCATTGTGCTCTGGATACCTACAGTCACTTCTTTTTCCATAGAGGTAGATTTTCTATGATGCTAATGAAGCTGAAGTTTAGGGCCCCTCATTTGCATGCTCCAACATTTTAGTACATATTGAACAAGGGTGAACTTAATTATTATCTCCATCTACTTCCCTTGAACAGGTGGAATACATACATAAAGAACTGCATGGTATTTTCCAATTTCTATAAACAGAAATCTGGACAACATGTGTGGGAATGGACATTACAGTGTGTCATTAAGGAAGAAGGAATACAGTTGGAAAGCCTTAAAAATGGGTCCGAGGTTGGGAGGGGAGGGGAAAGGAGAAAAAGGGAAGGGGAGAGGCTTTTATCTCTTCGTTTATCCCCAAACGGACACTGTTGCTTGCAAAGACCATGGAGCTAAGTGAATCCTTAGAATATACTGTGATACTAGGAAGGAGATAGATATTCTTAGCAAAATACATTGCAAAGGGTATGCTGCCTTGGGTTTAGTCATTAATTTAAAAGCTCTAGTTGTCTTTCAGTGCTTTATCTGAGGGATTCTGCCCTCTGTTTTGCTACAGTCCAGGAATCAACCCTTCTCTATTCTATCCATGCAGGGACACCAATGACACAAAATGACTTATGACTCACAATGAAGGTAAGACAAAGGAAAGGCAGATCCTCCCCTTGAGGAGGGAAAAATGGGGTGAAAAGGACAGAGGACCTGGGAGTGGTGGGAGAGATGGAAGGTGTGAGGAAAGGTGGGGATCTTCTGATGGGAGGTCAACTGGGAGATTCTGCTTAAGAGACTGGACCAAGACGCAGTACCAAGGAGAGCGCTTGGAGATGTATGCAACAGCCTGGAGCTGGTGTCACCTGTGGGCTTGGCATAAATAGAAATTTTTCATTAGACCAGAGGTAAAGACTGGCAGAACATTCTCTAGGATTGCATGTGCATGCTTCGTGGCTGACAGTAAGACCATTTCGTTTTAGATTTTAACCACCCCTCCCTTTACAATAAAGAACACAGTGGCAGGGTTATAGTAGAAAAAGAAATGACACATGTCAGTACACACAGCCATAGATCTGGAAGATTCTTATTTAATCACATTGCTTCTGCCATCAAGCCCTCTCAATTCTCTCTAGCCTCACCATCAACCATAGCAAGTCAGTTTTCATGGATATGGCAACTAGCATTGGGCCATTCTTATGATTTATTAACCCCCTGCACCTCTCAGCAGTACCATCAATAATTTGTGTTGTACGTAACACACAGAGGAAGGAATACAACAGTTCATTTCCCATCTGCCAAACCTTAGAGTAAATTTTTGGCCAGTCAGCTATTATTTGATCAATCGACCCATCAGTTAACTATGCACCTGGGTTAAAAGATAATTGATGGTGAAATTAAACTGGAATATTTCATGATGCAAGGCATTCATTTTGAAAAAAAGATTCATTTCACAAACTGCAAGACTTATATAAATCACTACTGTGCAAATAGGTACTTTAAAATGATGTGCTGGGTTCTAGCTTAATTTTCAACTTTTCTGTATTTTAATTTTGTAAGTAGTGTATTGTTTTAGGGAAATGGTGTTGTGCTTACATTGCTGGGCAGACAAATTTCCTCATTTACCTGTAATAGCAGGATCTTGCTCTACTTTCTCATCCAAACAAGAACAAAGATGGTAGAAGACCAATAGAGGAGAAACAACCAAAGATACCTGCTTATCAATTAGCCATTTTTAAATAGGTACTGTCCTTAAAGTTCAATGGCAAATGTCATTCACTAATCTGAGAAAGCAAATGCCACTATCTTTGTGAAAGCTAATGTCCTTGCCCAGGATGAGATAGAAAGTTAGTGCAAAAGCAGTGCACCAGGAGTCAGCCTGGGTTCAAGCCAGCGACCTACCACACAATCATGTGCAATCTCCGTCAGGCCATTGGTACAATCTTGTTATTTTTTTTTCCTAGAGATACAGAGGTAGATTCTCTATGATGCTAATGAAGCTGAAGTTCAGGGCCCTCACTTTCATGCTCTAACATTTTAGTATTTATTTAACAAGTGTGAAGCTAATTGGCTTCATCCATCTCTCTTGAGCAGGTGCAATACACACATAAAAGACTCCATGATTTTTTTCTAGTTTATATAGACAGAAATAGTGGAGAACACCTTAGAACACACATAACCATAGGATCAAAATTATGAATGTGGACTTTTATATTACTGTAGATTGTAGAGGTAAAGAGAGGAGATAAGGATACAGTACAGATACAGATGTGCCAGAGAGGCTCTTGGAAAAACTGAGAATTGCATGATAAAAGTTAACACCATTATTAAGTGTAGTTGATAACAATGGAATCTTGAAAACAGTGCTATTTCAACACCAGGGGTACGAAGAGCGCTAGAGCCCAGCTTAAATATACTAAATGATGTACCATTTCGAGAGAAGGAACCTATCAATCAGAAGTAGGTGATCAACACCGAACAAAACATTTCAGCATCTATTCAGCACTGATCAGGGATACGGGTTGTGAAGGAGTTATTGAAGAAAAGGGGGACTTGTATGTAAAAGGAGAGAATTAGTCTGGTATTAGCTGATGGAAATAGAATTGTTAAAGATAAAAATATAAATAAAGTTTAAAAATTACAAGTCCAAGTTGGATTTTATAAAAGGCTTTGCGAAAGGAGATGAAAATGAAATATTTTAACTTTAAGATGAGTTAATGCAAATAGAAAATATAACAAGATGGAAATTTTGGTGACTATGCCCTGATAAATCACATCACCAATGACATGCAGAAGATGGGATGTGCCTTATTTCTGCCTTCTTGGGACATTAAGAGTGAGGCAAGCCAAGGACACTGATGGAGGTCGAACAGAGGTCTCGGTAAAGTGAATTTCATGCACCTAGGTAAATGGAATTTCAGTTACCTAGGTAAATGGAATTCCTAATTATGTTTTAAGAAGAAAATCCATATGTAAGGGAAGTAAACAGGGAAGGATTAACTCTCAATTTGGTAGCTTTTCCCTTTGATGGGCTTCGTGTAGCGAAGAATAAGCTCATTAAGAGGTCTATCTCCTGGACACCTGTGGGTACCAGGTGTACCTGTATTGACTATTGTGGTTATAACCAGTGTCTGTGAACCGAGTGTTGGCAAATCTGTGATGTCTACCTGTTAATATCACTCACTGAAAAGAACTTCATTTTGGGATTTGGTAGAAAATATTCAGCCAGTGGACTGTGTAAGTGGCTCCGATGCGAGCAACTGTACCAGTCGGTCTTTCAGATTCCTCTCTTTACCGCCTGCTGTCGTCCAGCAAGGACAAGCTCATCTCTACAAGGGAGGGAGAGTTGAAATGGATATCAAAAACAGAAGAGAAGAGTGTGAATCTTACACATGACTCTCCTCGCTTTGATTTTAGGCTCACCAAGCAACCTTTATTATTATTTTTTTTTTTATCAATGCTCCGCTTCCCAGGTAGATTTGACTGTTGGGGAAAAACTGTACTAGCCCTGCTAGTGTGAGAGTTTGGGTCCATATGACAGCTCCATTTATGAGTATCAACGAACATATTTTCTGTTGAAAGTGCAGTGGTCGTTAGGCTAGTGGCCCTTACACGTCAGTATGCATGGGAATCCTCTGCGTCCTGTGACCGTGCGCTTGGTGCACTCCAAGCAGGGCTTGTCCGTCTTATAACACAGGGCTTCTGCTCTTTCTGCCTGGGGTGTCTCAGTCCTAACACTCTCAGACCGTCACCTCTTGTACTCCCTGTTCTTACTTCACCTCCAATTGCTACAGGTGTGGGGAGAAAAGAAAGAAGAAATAAAAAGGATTACAATTAACCGAGACTTTTGTTCTAGCCCGCCAGATGCACCTGCATCGCCTTACTAGTGTTCTTTGTACTTGTGACATGACAAGGGTTCCTGGATAAGTAAGAAAGAGGATTTGTACTTAAGTATCAACAACATTCTAATGCTCAGCCGGTTGTGCTGTTCACTCTTTTACGGCTTACGTTGTCCTTCTCCAAATCATTTGTCCTCTGGTGCATCTTGACAAAGTGCCTGCACAAAATTAACAGGCGTGCAGAGGCTGGATGAGCAAAATGGATTTGCCTATAATTTGTTTGTGAAGTGATCAGAACGTGGTTGAAGTGATTTTAATTTCAGAGTCCAAGTTGCCAGTCTGTCTTTTTGTCAGGCAATTAGTTCCACTGGCTGGGCAAGAAGGCCACGATGCAAAGTGCCAAGGGGAGCTGGGCAAACGGAAACCGTGCACCCTTTTCGCTTCCTCTGAGTGTTTCGCGTGCCAGGCTTCTTTTGTCTCTCGGGGTACTTCGGGTAAAATTCCCGGATCTGTGACTTTGCTAACCATGGTGCCGTGGCTCAGTGCTCTGGATAAAGCCGTGGAGGAAGGTAAACAGAGGGAACCCAAACCGCTGGACTGTGTGTGAAACTCTTCTACATGTAATTTTATTTAATATACTAACATCCTCAAATGATAGGTGCTCACATCCTCATTTTACTAATGATGAAATGAAGGGGCAGAGAGAAGTTAGTAGATAGCCAAAGCCGGGGTTGCACCGTGGGTATTCTTTCTTCATCCCTGAACTGGCCATTCAGTCACCTCCGAAGTCACTGCCTCCTGGACTTTGGGGAGGAACCAGGTTCGGATAAAGAGACAAGACAGTAGTCACCACAATAAGGCACTTCTGCCCATGGGGGCAGGGACTTGGTCAGTATCCTCCCAATCCAGCTGAACTTGGCTCTCTGAAGGCACATTATAGGCGCATGGGGGCCCAGCCATCTTTGTTCAGTGACCGAAATACATCATGCCATCTGACTGTCGTGACAACCATGAGAGGTAGCAAGGAAAGGCACTATTATCTTTATTTATGATTCCTTTACTTTTTCTGAATTAAAGGGAATATCTCTTTAAGTTTCAAAGTGACTTAAACAAATTTCTGAGTTGCTGTTGTTTTAGTTGTCATGGTAACAACTTACCTGTAAAGGTTGACGTTCCTGGAAGCAGAGACGATTTCCTATGCGTTTTGCATCCCCTTCCTCACAGCGCAGGCCGAGGACATTCCTACGATCACAGAAAGTTCTCTCAGCCAGTGTGGCTCCGGGGGCAGGCCGAGGCCAGTTGGTGACCATCTAGCCTATTACCCTACTTCAGAGCCACAAGTAGAACTTAACAATTTTTGAATGAACAAATGAATGAATACCACCATGGACGTGTTTTCTTAGTATGGCCTGTGCTAATCACGGCGCTCAGTCAGGCTGAATTAGTGCTTTCCACGATAGCTGACTCCATTTTTCAAAAAGAATTGTCAAAAAGAGCAAAACAACTCATTTCTTAAACATGTCAAAACGCAATTTTAAATGTCATGCTAAGTAATGACACGATGCTGAGTGGGTTAGTCAGTGATTACTGCCATTTAGTAGTAATTTAAAAACAAGGCACAAGCAAGGTTTGTACCAATATGGCATTTACATACTCACAAACAGCTTGACTTAGATAATGAATTAATTCATATACATATATATTAATAATCCATTTCATTTTTTTTTTTTTACCATTTTTCATAAAGCTCAAAGTGTGTCATGGTGATGATTTTAGTTAATATCATGTCATCCATCTATGCCAGGGGACTGGCATTGCCTTTTCAGAAAAGGACAGAGAAATGAGAAATGAGGTTTTCATTGACCGTGATGCCCAGCCAGTGGGTGTGGTACCCTCGGTCCCCCTTGTTTGCTCTGTGATTGTCTCACCTGCACTTTGGGGGACATGTGACTAAAGAAAGAATACTAAAGCAGATGCCCGAAAGGCACGGCTTCTTGCGCTAATTTCCCAGAAAATGCGGGAAGAAGTGCCCTCATGGATCTAGAATGCTGGTGTTTTGTGGAAACACAACCACGGCTGGGGCACATTGAGCCCCTTTTGTGCTTACTTTAACTAACCTCATCTGAGACTAGCTGCCCCTAACTCAGGTTGATCTAACAGTGTCCGGGGAAGGGGCACAGCCCCCGGGTGAAACAACCCATTCGCTCACTTAGCGCAAGTCCGTGAGTGCCAGGCACTGTGCTGGGGACACAGTGGTAAATGCCACACAGTCCCTGCTCTCAAGGAGCACGTGGGCGATGGGGAACTGAGACGCAAAGGCCGCCACTCACCACGAAGACGACCAGTGCGATGCCCGGGTAAGCAGCGTCTTCTGAGAAGCTCCGTCGTTCAGCCTGGGGGTCAGAGAAGCCTCGCTGTGTTCGGTGACGGAACGGGGACTGACTCTGGGAGGTGAGCACGTGACGTGACACAGAGACGATGCCCTGGAGGATGGCACACTTGGAACCTATGGAACTCTTATTAATCCGTGTTACCCCAATAAGCCTAACAACAACAAAAAAGGAAAAGAAAAGACTTCCTGGGAAAATAGGACTACATCCTGTCATGACGCTAGGTAAGAGGGGAAAGAGAGAAGAAAGGGAGCAGGAAGTGCAGAGTAATCAAAGCACCGAGATTGCAGGGGGCAGCCAGGCGGTAGCCGACGGCCACATGTGGCTATTTAAATTCAATCTCAAATTAATGAGAAGGAAATAAAATTAGAAATGCAGTTCCTCCATTGCACTAGCCACACCTAAAGAGCTTAATAGCCACTTGTGGCTACTGTGTTGGACAGTGCAAATACGGAGTATTCCCATCATCACAGAAAGTTCGACAGGAGAGTGCTTCTCTAGAGGCCGTGGAGGGCCATTCAGTGATGAACTCTGAATGACATGCACAGGTGCTTGGACCTTTTTCTGCGGACAATGAGATGCCACTGACGTGTTTTATCCAAGGGTGTGAAAGGATCAAATTTATGTCACTCTTCAGGGCACAAACGGGATTAGAGAGAAGCAAGATGGAGAGTTAGAGAGACCAGTAACGATTGTATTTCATTCACCAGGGAGAGAGATGATGGGGCCTAGAGGAGGTAACATGGTAGGGAAGTGTATGGATTCAGGGAGTCAACGGGACTTACGGTTTAGGTGTGGGAGGCAAGGGAGGCGGAAATTAAGACTGATCCCTGGCTTGGGCAGCTAGTGAATGATGGCACCATTAACCTAGACAAGGGACAAGGAGAGGGAGGAGTAGGTCTGGGGAGGAGAGATAAATTCAACTTTGTTCTTGAATCTGAAGTGAACAACGACACATCCAAATGAATTTGCAGAAGGCGTTTGGGTGGTCAGGCCACAGATCTGGGCTGGAGATAGAGATTTTGAAGCCATCACCACCTGGATGAAGCCACAGGAGCAGAGGAGATCCCGAGGCGAAGAGTGGACTGAGATGCTGAGAAGGCCAGGGACCGAACACCACATGATGAGGCCAGCCTAGGAAGAGGGACCCAGACAAGCAGCCAGTGGGGGAGAAAGAGAACCAGGAGACTCTCATGGGACGTAGGTGAGGAGACCATTACAGGAATAGAGTGGTCATCCTGTCCAATGCTGCAGGGAGGACCATAGTGTAAGGATTGAACAGTGTCACTGCATTTCTAAGAGAGAGGTCATGGTGACATTAATGAATCCACCTCCTGAGGAATGATGGAGGCAGGGGGTGGACTGCAGTGGGTTGGAGAGCGAATGGGAGTTGAAGCGACAGCAAATTTAAACAACTCTTTCAAAAAAACTTGGTGGTGAAGGACTTTGGAGATGGCTGGTAGCGGATGTCCTCTCTGTCACCCCTGGGCCATTTTCAAATGCCTGCCACGTATTAGAGATATTTGTAATAACTTCTCTTATGCTCTGGACTGTCTTCAGCTCCAAAGTACAGATGGGGCCTTCCATATCTTCTCATCTTCACAGCTCTGAGTGTAGTTCTTAGTATGCCTGATTATTCTCCAGCTTTTCAAATTATAAGTCTTACTGGACTTCATATATATATATATATATATATATATATATATATATATATATATATATATATTTCCCTCTTGGTTTTCCTTTTATGTACCTCTTTGATGGAATGAAAATGTCTCAATTCCAGGTGAAAAAAGGTAAGGATAACCCCATAATTTGAAAGAATCTTACATTTTCAGAAAAGTTTGTGTATTATGGGGAAAGAAATCTCTCCAAAACAGAAGAAACAGAACAAGGAAGGATAATGTTTTCATAAAAAATTTTTTATTATGGTTATTTACACCAGTTCCTTGATACGCCTATAAATGTAAACTTCTATTGTTGGCGTTATTTCACAAGATGACTTGTCCAAATTCAGAGCTGATGCTGTCGTGTGAGTGCACGGGGAGTGAGGGAGTTTTATTATATTCACAGAATATACACAGGCGTGCGTCCCCACTGTGGCCCTCCTCAGGCCAGCGGTATGGACACGGGCCCGTTGGCCCTGCTCCGGGTGCGCAGGCGCACGCCGGCCCCGGGGCCCTCGTCCCCGTGCTCCTCCCCCTTCTTCTCCTTCAGGCTGTTGATGAACCGCAGGGTGATTTCATCCCACTCCTCCGGCAGCAGCATCAGCAGGAAGCCGATGCAGATGATGCTGGTGGCAGCCAGGCGCACGACGTTGAATATCACCTCCTGCTTCAGGAGGTCCACAGCTAAGGAACAAAGAGCACATCAGTCACCACCTACAACTGTGCGTAAGCTGCTCTGCAAAAAAAAAAAAAATGACCCAATCCAGTGCTGCTTCTAGAGATTTCACAAAAGTCTTCCTTGGTCTTTCCAGCTGGTCTTTCCCTTCTCTGTGCCACTACCCATGGCGTTCCCTTCATTTGCTTTTCATCCTTATTTTGAATTGTACTTAAGGCTCGTGCCATCTGATTTAATGACTTCCTTTATTTCTTAGGACTTTCCCTCCGTATCCCTTCATATTTCCCCAGTTTCATTAGACCATTGAACATCGTTCAAATAAGTCAAGCTTGTTAATGTCTAGGTCTGTGTACGTAGTGTTCATTCAAAAATGTTAATCGAGATGAAATTCATAGAATATAAAAGTAACCATTTTAAATAGAATTTAGTGGCATTTAGTATATTCATCATGTTGTATAAACATCACCTCTACTGAGTCCAAAACATCTCCATTACTTTAAAAGAAAAGCCCACACACATTAAGCAGCCCCCTACCCTCTGCTACCACCAATCTGCTGTTTGTTTCTATGGATTTACTTATTCTGGATATTTCATATAAATGGAGTCACACTATGAGTATATGTGACATTTTGTGTCTGGCTTCTTTCACTTAGCATGATGTTTTTGAAGTTCACCACGTTGTAGCATGTATTTGTACTTTTTGATGGCTGAATCATATCCCATTGTATGTATCATAATTTGTTATCCATTTGCCTGTTGATGAGCATTTGGGTGTTGCCACCTTTGGCCAATGCAAATAGTGCTGCTGTGAACATTCATGTACAATGATACTTTTGAGTCCCTGTTTCCAATTTTGGGGGGTTATCTACCTAACTGATCATGGACATGCTGTTCGTTTTGCAGGGAATGCCCTTCCCTCCTCCTATCCCTTTCAGCCAGCTAAACCCTCCATGAGAGCTCTCCCTTTAGGCTTCTTGCAGGAAGTCTTCTTGTCCGCCCCTCCTGTGTGCTCTCAGAGCATTCAGGACACACTTCTCTCAAAGCAGTCCTCTCGTTACATTGTCTTAGCTCAGTTCATTTGTCTCCCTCTATGGTACCTAAGTCCTGAAAGCAGGGACTGTGCCTCATTCAGGATCTACCACTAATGTTTCTCAATTCCTGGCTACACCAAGTGCTCAGAAATGTTTTATTCCATGCATGAAAGAATAAACTATACTCCTTGACAACTACACTCCTCCTCGATGTTCCCTTCCTCTGAATATCTTACAGCCTTTGGAGTCTGTTAGATAATTTGGCTTTTAATAATAAATTACTCTGTAGAGTTCTAAGTTCTTTTATGTATGTTGGTCTTGTTTTCCAAATTCAGGTGTAAGCTTTTCAAACCAATAATGTCATCTTACCCTGTCTCTTCTATCATCCTGATCACATAGTAAGTGTTCAGTAAATGCGAGTACCTGCTAATTTTCCTGAAGCAAACACAGATGGCTACCCGAGGCTTGGACTCATAGAAATTTAAAGTTAGAAGGACTGTACAATTATCTAGATAACCCACTTCCATTACTTGTTCCACTGATAGTTTATATTAGAAAGATTATCCAGGATAAATAACTTCTCCTTTTGTCCCTGAAGTGATTCAAATAGCCTTTTCCTGTGTCTATTCCAAGGGCCATCTGCTCTCCCCGCTGGAGAAGCTTCTACAGCCGGCCATGGGTAGCTTGATGGGGAGCCAACACCCTGTACATGTCCAGCATTTTCATTAGTGACGTTTACTTGGGAGTCCTATGCTGAGATGCCTTTTGTTTCCATAGGACTTCCTCTAAAAATACCACAAAATTAGGTTGTCAGGGAGATGACATGAAAGCCAAATGAAACATTTGGCATTTGAATCTAAAAAGCACAACCAAGTAAAAATAGTGTTTGTAATTGCAAATTTTAAATCTGCTGCATAGTTACTCTGCTGTCTGACACCTTCATGATATTTAAAAACATCTTCCCAGGCAAGGGACATAATTCACAATTGCTTGAAGAAACAACTTAAGGCGTAAAACAAACACAAGCAGGAGACTTGCTGTGCGTGTGTCAGATCGTACCAGTACCTGCATTTCCAGGCACGCTGAGCACTGTCCCAATGGAGATTAGGATTGGGTATGTCAGCACCACGCCGACGTTCACCAGGATGTTGAAGACTAAAACGAAGGAGGATACACAAAATAAAGAGGGGTTGATAGGCTGGGTGCTTTCCTTCTTAACAAAGAAGAATCAGTGTCTGTGCTAAACATGTCTTCTAAACTGTTTGCACCTTTGGCCAATTAATCCTCTGGTTTTGGAGATGGATGCATACATACCTAACCTGCAGCAGTCTTATTCTTCTTTCTCCCTCTGCCAACCTGATCTCTTGCCAGTTTGCTACAAATGCAAAGATGTGAAATAATCTTTTCACTATTCAGTGACAGTATACCCTGTGGAGTGTGGAGACCGTGCTGCTTGGTGGTGAATTGTCCAGCTAGCGCGGTGGCACCCAGCCTGACAGGCTTGCTCAGGAGCATGTAGTAGACAGGCCGAGGGATTAACGTTGGAGAAGAGTAACTTTGCAGCAAGCTGGAGATCAGTTGTACACAGCTGGGGCCACGAGTCAGTGAAATTTTGGTTATGATTGTTCCCAGTTAGGTTGGTTTGGGACAGGAAATTCTCCAGGCACTTTTCATGAGGATGCCTGGTCTTACGGAAACACTGCTATTGATTTCTACTTAACTTAGCAGAGGTTATGACAGGTCATAACCACATATTTTTTGGCCTTCAAAAGCCGAATTCAAAGGACCAGCAGTTAGTGTTTGATCCTTTTCTTGAAGTGTTTCCTGTCTTACTTAAGACCTCCCCTTAGGGTCAGAGTAGAAAAGGATGACTCAATGGGGGGAAGAAAATAAGGGCATTTTTTTTCTCCTAGGAATTGCAGTGCTGCTTCAGATTGTGTTTCAGATTATGTCACCTTGACAAAATAAGTCAACTGAGGGTGGGCAAATGTCTTGCAGGTCATCTGCTAAATGCGGAGTGGGCAGAGGGCACTGTCCTGGGTGGTGTGAGGAAAGAGGAACGGAATGAAAAGACTTTGATTCTGAGCAAAGAGACATTGAGACATCTATGGTGACAGTTGTTCTACCGCTTGGTGAGAGGAGAGCAGCCTTGTTATTTTTCAGGTTTCTCTCATGTGAAGTGACCGCAGCAGAGCCGCTTGAATGTGAGGGTCCCCTGGTTACTCAGGTGGAGGAGACAGCCTCGGAGTCATAGGGAGGTAGTGTGAGACAGGATGTTAAAAACGGTCCAGGTGATTCAGTCCTGGTCATGGCCTGAGTGCAGCCCGCTTAGCCGAGCCCCACCCCCGGCTCGGCTGCTTCTCATGCTTCGTGAGGGCTTCGTGTCTCAGTTCATTCTCTAACATGGCCAGAGGGGGCTGTCACTGCCTTGCTGAGAGATTAAGAAGTGCATTTTTAATCTACACCCCTTCCTCCCCCCCAAACGTGGCTTTCTGGGTCCTTCATGACCTCTTTTCTCTTGGATGTCACCTGCTTCTTTCCTCCCCCTGGCTCCTGCCATTTTGTACCACTTGGAGTTCCTTGAATGAGAGTCCATTCTCTCCCTCAGCCTGACATACCGCAGCACGCTTGGAACACAATGACATCATGTAGTTATAGCACATTATGAAGGATGGACAGAGTTGCTTGAAGACTAGTGGCCTGTACCTCCAGCTCACACTAACCCCAGGAGGCACCGCTGTCAGAGAGCTCTGATCTAATCGAGCCATGGCCTGCAAAGAAACTTCTAGACACTCAGCAACATTAACCAACCACAGGTATGTTCAGGAAACAGAGGACAGAGACACCCAAGGGAATAATCAAGTATGATCATTTAATTATCCAAGGAAAGAGGAAACGGGAAGAAAACCTGGGGGTCACTTACCCAGCCACAGCCCCGCCATCCCGCAGAGACAGCCCCACGGCAGAGCCGCGAAGGAGGACCAGTGCTCCACCTTGGTGAAGTACAGGATGACTGGGGTGAAGGAGATGAAGATTAAGTTGAAGAAACCCAATGTGGAGACAAAGTGGGCCGCTTCACCAAAGTTGGCACTTCCAAGAAACATCCTGAACAAAACCTGGAATGAGGGGGACAAACAGCTCTTAAGCCACACGGTTGGAGGCTTTGCTGTATTAGAAAGTGAAGTTCTACTCATCTACCCAGTGCACTAACTGGCCTAGTACCCTCCGTATCTCCTCACTCTGCCATCTCCATGGCACCTAATGGGCTGTTGGAATAAGGATACTCTATGGCCTTCATGTGAAACAGTAAACGCCACAACATGAATCCCCCATGGTGGTGCTGGACGCGGGGCCCAGTGATGGGTATGGGGTGAATAATGGATGAAAACGGAGAAGCCCAGAAGAATATCTCCTAGAATGAGGCGCCATCCGTTCTTCCTTCAAGCATGGAACTTACTTCACTATTTTGACAGAGCCAGATTGGACAGGCAGAGCCTGTCATTACGTTGTCGAGAGAAATAATAATGATGTCGTGGGTTTATGAGCATGTTTCTCTTAGAGCTTAAAATACTTGCACAAATACTGTGTTTATTCTCCAGATTAGAAAGTTTTTTTTCCTAGATTATAAATCCGTGCACAGAGAAAGACCATAAGGAGAGGTGAATGGCCAACCTAAAGTCACACATCATGCTGGGGAGGACCCGGGACTCCAGTCCATATCTGTTGGCTTTTTAACCCCTCTGCTTCCTATATTAATCCTCCAACAGTGGAGAATGGAAAAGGTCTTCTCTAAGGTGCATGTATGATTTTGTGCACGTCAGCAAATATCACCACTCCCAGAATGAATCTGTTTGTAGCAGGGTCAGGAGACTCCTCTCTATGATAGCCATCCTGGTCACACTGTATTGCTTTTAATTCCAACTGCATTTATTGTTGTTTTTTTTTCTTTTAAGAGACTTCATCCAGAGAACTTGATTGTGTGCTAGTCTTTGGTCACCTCAGACATCTCCGTGGAGTCCCAGCTGGGGGCAGGTCGACACTAATGGCAATTGAGCGAACACTTGTCAAGCTTGTCACACAGAATCAGTGGGCCAGGGAATGTCAGTATGGAAATAGACTCGGTGTCCTCCGAGCGCAGTGCTGGTGAGCCATCAGCGCAGGCATGCAGGAGAGGTGCAGAGGGCACTGTCTGCTGCTCAGAGAGAATTTTCGCATCGAAACAGCAAGAGAGATGAAAGTGGAACAGTCTTTCAGCCACAGCAAGAAAGTTGGCTCTAAAAAGTGGAGCTTTGAAGAATAACCTTTTAGATCTGCTCTCTCAGCCCTCGCTTCTAAAGGTAGGGCCAATGACTCCGAATAGAATTTTCATTGATGACAGGCAGCTCCAGAGGAGAATGAATGGTGAGTACGTAGTACAGACCTAGCGTGCTCACCAGAGGAAAAGGCTTTTCAATTTGCTACTAACATGAGCTTCTGTGGCTGGAGTTAATAGGTGGCAAAAGGTAACCTCTCACATGACAACTTGTTTATTATTTTTAACACCTCATTTGGAGTTAAAATAATGACTACAGATAGTTCAATTAAAGACATATAAAGGGAGGAGAGGTCTTTCTCAGCCCTTGCTGCAGCTGGTTGATGATTTGGAGTTGGCCAGTCCAAGTTTAAATCATGGCTCTTTCACTTCCTGGTAGTATGCCTTGGGGAAGTTACTTAATCTTTCAAAGCCTCAGTGTCCTCATCTGCCATTCAAACAATATTAACATACCAAAACAATATCTGTCAAACAGAATGAGAAGAAATGAAAGAAAAATTATGCCTCCATATCCCAGAGCAAGCATTTGAAGAGCTCATGAACAAAGCTAAAAGCTTCTTCAAACCCAATTACCTCTTTGAAATGTGGTGTAAGTACCTGTGCCTCATAAAGGGGCATTAACACAGGTGAAATTCTCCAGTAAGTGCCCAGCATATAGTAAGTACTCAATAAATGGTACTTATTATGAAATCCTCTTTACTTTTTTCTAGCCAAGATTTTCTTTGCCCTTCTTACTTTATTACTTAAACATAAGCTACAGATGACAATTTACTACACCAGAAGTCGCACAGCATACCTTATATAATGCAGACGTAGAGGCTGAGCCCACAGCAAATGCCACACCTATGATTGAGTCAGCATGGAAATTATCCGCATACGCCATCATGACAATACCCGTAATTGCCATTATTGCAGCGACTATCTGTCAAATAGAATGCAAAGAAATAAAATAAAAATTTGATGCCTCCATAGACTATGTGAAAGTTGCTAAATGCTTCCTTAAACCCAATTACCTCTTGTACATCTCTGCTCAATTGTAGGAAGGGTCAGTACTAACAAGAAATCAATATGCTCCTGAGACATCCGGGCAGAGAGTATAAAAGCTGCTCACATTCTAATTAAAGGCTAATAATTTCAGTTTAATTCTTTAGCTCAATTTCCTAGAGATTTATACCCATATCAGAGAAATAAATTTAATAGGCAGTCACCTCAAGCATTTTCATCTATCCCTTTTCCTCAAACAGTTTAGCATACATTTTAATCAGCTCCTTGGGTCAATGCATGCTTCTAAGGACCTCCACATAACCAGGACTTGGTTAGGGGGACGTAATAGTGAGCTAAGAGGCAGAATTGAGGCCAAGGGAGAGAAAAAGAAAATGAGTGATCTCTTGTAAAGAGCAAGCTTACACTATCACTTGGAATGCCAAACGGAGGCCGGCTCTTTCTTTTGCTTATATGCAAATTAGACCACAGAAAGGTAATTCCATTTCATTATTCTAGAGCACTGACTGCATAAAGTAAAATGTTCATAACGTGGTTGAAAAGCGAATGGTTTACTATAAAATGATATGAAAGATATTTGGTATATTCAAAACAGGAGTCCACTCCTTTAGTGAATGCTGGTTTTCAGTTGTTTCTTTGATTGTCTTGAACTGGTTCTACTGGAAAACATTTCAAAGCCACAGTACACAGTAAAATAACAACCTTGAAATAGGAAACAATATGTCACTTCCTTGTGAAATAGTCTCACCAACTTCAAAATCTAGATGCAACTTTGTGAGAAATTTAAACACATGTGGTGATTAATTTTAAGCTTCAGTTCTGAGTATTCCTGAGTAAGTCACTTTCTCAGTAGATAGCTTTTTGGGTTTTGGCCCCTTTGAACCTTACTAGTGAATTATTTATTACAACAAAATGTAGATCTTAACATGTGACTGTGGACTTGCTCAAGGCCAGTGCAGAGTGTGATAGTGATGACACATGTAATTTAGATGCTGTTAAAGCAGTCCTGTTGTAATGACCACCAAAAGCAAGTGCACAGTTGGTGTCGGAGCTAGCTTCACACTAAGTGTCCTTTATGAAAAACAGCAGGTGTACTTTGAGACCAGACGCTGACATGTCAGCAGTGAAAAACGGTCCTCATAAAGTGTTATCTGGGAAGCTTCTTGGTGGGAAGGTTTCTCTTGCTGAGTGAATATCATATTCTCTGAGGCTGCCAGGCATGTGTTTGAGCTAGACTATGTCTCAAACTATAGGGAGTAGAATTTAATATACACACCATGAGGTGTTGAGAACATTTTCCAAACGAGAAGTAATAGACTCATAAATAAACATGGTGAAGGGGTTATCTGGACCTGAAAATTCTGTGAGAGCTATAATTTTCTTTGATTTGGGGATTTATAGTGCAGCCAGGGTTCTGCAACCATTCTTTGAGCAGTCTGACTTCAGAGAATGAAAAGGCATATTAGACATGGCTGTTTTCTGATTTGTTTTTGTGTTTAACTAATGTCCATGGGTTAAAGTATGTGGGTGCACAGTAGATTTTATCATAAGACTGAACTTGCAGGATAATCAATTTGAATTAATATTTGTTTTCTTTTGGCTGACCATCAGTTGTGTTTTCTAGGTCAAATAAACAGCACAGGGTTAAGAGAACACAGTGTTAATCCAAATAAACTTTAACATGATAGGCTGTTTCATATTTAACATTACTAAAAGCATTCTATAATATATAATTCTGGGTTTAGCAAATTATGAAAACAAACAAACCGACAAAAAAGCAAAAAACACTATCACTGTCTGGACAGTGATGAATATTTAATACTGTTATCCCCAGGATCTGACCACAGTTGGGAACCTTGTTTTTCTGAGTCAGCCATTAGGAAAAATATATATGCATAGTATTTCAATTATAGGTTTTCTCAGGATGGGAATTACATATGGACAAAGATTACATAATTTTATAGCAATTCAAAGTTATAACCATGGTGAGCCTCTTTAAAATCTCCATAAACATTTTATATTCAAGTGCTTGTAAAAATATTAGCTTAGACTGACATATCAATTACAGCAGTGTCTCTTTCAATTGCCTTCATGGAAAGGAGCATTTTTCACTTTAGGGGGCCAGGAAATGCTGTTAGTTAAGTTCTCAAAGCACGAAAATCTGAATATTTGAGATGTTAGAAAAATTCTTCTCCATGGTATAAGTAGTAACTTATAGGTTAATAATTTATCAGTTATGTAGGTTTCCTGTGGGGAAAGATAAGTTAAATTATTTTTCACATTTATTTACATTTCATAACTATCTGATAGAATAAATTCCCTCTAGCTATGTTCTAAGAAATTTTCCATATGTTTCTTATCTACACAGTTGGAGCTAAGAGAAGAGATCTCAGCTGATCTAGAAAATGCAGAAAAATGTTGGCTGGAAGCCCCCTGTGAGTGGTCGTGGGGATGGTCCATAGCACTGGTTAACGGTGACGTAAACCCTCTTCCGATCTCCAGAGGACAACAGCCCCAGCACGGATCTGAGTCACATGCATTTCCAGAATTACTAACCAGCCATTAAGGAAGAAGGATTAATAGTCTGTTCCTCTCCACAGAAAAATGTGGAATGGCCCTTCTCAGGCTCAGAGCTGGAAGCGTGCCTGCAGGAAGCCGGTGCCTCAGCTGTCTATGGATTGTGTCGGACGTGCTCACGCTCGTACGTGTGCACCCACACGAGGAGGCCAGAGCTGCTTCTGAGCACATCCCGAGCGACTCCCGTGCTGCGCCCGTGCCATCTCGTTGTGCCACTCGCGTGGCTTCGGGAAAACGTGGCTGTCCTCACAGCCTGCTCCAGCGCCAGCTCCGTAACCAGCCAGGTGTCTGCGTGGGACAGGAAACCTACCACTACCGTCACCTGAATCTGTTCTGGGTGAACCTGTTAGGAACCACAGTGACCATAAAACTGTCACTTTTAATTGTCCTCTCGGTCCTCTCACATCATGGTGAGCCCATTATCCCAGCATGCCACTTGAGTGACAGGAGACAGTGACCTTCCTCTGCAGCCTCTATGTCCTCTGAGAGTCTCTGCATACTTCCTGGGCCAATCAGAAGGCTCGCGAGGCTGTTCACGCCTGTTCCTAAAGCCCAGAGAGGGCCATAAAGGTAAACATTTGGTGTCTCACTCTGCGACATACCACCTGCGACCCTGCATAAAAGCCAGGCTTCCACTGCTCAAAGAATTAGTGCAGATAAAGCCCAGACAAGCATCTTGCTTTGGGCTTTTCTTGTTTTCTTACACCTTCATTCCCCTCCCCGCCTTTAGGCCCAGGCCCTCTGGCTCCCGGTGAGGGGGTCCAGCCTCATTACATTCCCCGTGTTTCTCATTGACAAATGGTTTCCACAATTACTAGGCTCACAACAACATCAGCTCTTCTAGGGCTCAGGATATTGAGATCAACTTTTAATTGCTTCTCTTTCTGTTTGTAACCCCAATATTTTCCCTTAATTTGCCTTGCGGTTAACTCTGTTTCTGAAAGTGGGTGGAGCCTGGGGGAGCTTCACTGGCTCACAATGGACCCTTGAACCCCTAAGCAGCCTCTAAAGGGGGGGCCTCAAAGCTACACTGCCAGCAGGGCTCTACTCATGCTCAAGGCTAAAGGTTGGCAGCCAGAAGTGGGGTACACATGCATGGCATGGCCCATGAGACCTGCGCCAACGACCTTCCTTGTCCTCCCTGAGTATATTTAGAGTCTGTTTCCAAAGAGCCATACAGAGTCCCTAAATTTGTCCACCTGTTACACTTAGGGTTCTATGAAGACAAACCACGTGTTTTCCTGAGATCCGGTGAAACTGGGCAGGAGTTGAAGTGAGAGAAACAGGAAGGAGGAGGGCGGCGAACAGCGGATACTGTGCAGGTGTGAAGGGAGGGAGGGTGGGTCCTTAGGACTGGGCAACCCCAAGGGGCGCGGAACCTCAAACCATGATCCCCATTTCCCCACCCCCTGCCACAAATACACATCTATTTTTATATGAATAAAATCCATCTGAAAACGATTTCGATGGGAGACCAAGAAGGAAAAGAGGAAAAGAAATGCCAAGAGGAAAGACTAAAAGTGTGTGTGCATGTGGTGGGGGGTGGGGTGGCCCTCCTGACGGCACCTCGTTGAAGGTGTCATGGATTCCTCGTGGGCATAAAGTTAGAGCCATTATAACTCAGCTTTCTCCCCAGGTATTCATAAATCATTCTCCTGCCAAGAGTGGGATGAAAGGGGTGAGTGCCACTATGCATCCTCTACTGCCTCTTCCAGGCACCGTCAAGGTTCTGGATCGAGGATTCTGTACTGCACCCAAATCAGCAGTTGCTGCATAAATGTGAGGTGGAAACGAAAGCTTTTCTTGAATCTTATCTGAATGTGAATTGGCACAAGCCAGGAGCAGCTCCACTGCGCTGTGCTGATGCAGCATGCTCTGGAGCCCAATTTGAATTCAGAAAAGTGCATTTTAAGCCTTGAAAGATTTGCTTTACTAACTGACATACTCCAGTCGGTTCTTGGTGGTTGCAGCCAAGTCTCCAAAAGAGCCCTAATTTGGGAAGTTAACTGCATAGGGACACAGTTACAGCTAGGGAATACGTGGGTGTCAAGCTGAAGGGATACAAACGCATCTCCCGAATCTGCTAAGACAACTGGGGTCTGCTGAACCATTCACTGCCCACCAATTTTCTCCATATGTTCAAGGAAATTTCAAAAAATGAGAGAAAAATTTGGGTTAATAATATAAAAAACAAGGGAGGACAAGTTCTTAAAGAAAAGGTTTTAACTTTCTCATCTAACATTTACTTTTCATTGGCGTGAAATAGCCCACAGTGACAGACAACAAAACCCCAGCCAGGAGCTCATTTTCTTTGAGAAAAAACTTCTTTTAAGGCCATTTCTCTGCTTCTCACAAATTGAAAAGCTCTAGTCTAGCTACATGAGACGAGATCTTAGAGATGGGAGCACACCCACCTTCAAAGCTGCAAGAATTGGGTTCTCACTTACGAGTCCCAATGGTTTTACAATTAAAAAAAAAGATCTTTTAAAGAAGTTTACTTATTTCCATGGAATAATCATACGTATATCAGCTGTAAGCAAGTACTCATGAAAGAGTTTTTCAGCACACCAGAGTTTACTGGCAAAATGGTTGAAATTATTTCATAGTAGAAAACTAAGTGTATCTATAACAGGTTACCTTTCCACTTAAATTCAATCAACATTCAGAGGAAACAAAATAATAAGCTATTCAGAATACAAAATTAGTTTTTATGTGAACATTGCTCATTTTGGCTAGCCAGAGCTCAAGGTAACTCCACACTGACTGATACTATAACTTAAAGTATCCTTTATTCTGTCCATGTGTTATTTTGACATGAAAAATTGAAGTAGGGAAGGCCATATATTTGTCTTAAATGTGATCATTCTTGAGGTCCAGCATATGAGAACTATAATCCAAAACAGATCTGTTTCTAAACTACTGAAGCCTTAGAATGAGGCAGAAATATTAGTTTTAATTTGATGACTGACAGCAACCCTTTTACTTTTTAAAAAAAGAGTAATCCAAGTCAGGTGGCAGTTACAGGCTGTTCTTTAGAGTATTCATGGATGTCGCCAATAAAAGCTGCATGTGTGTTGTCAGTATTCCACTGGCCTTTCTTTAATTTCTCACATGACCTAATTATACATGTTCTCAGTATGTCTCAGGAGGAAAACTACTGGTTCTGTCAAAAGGCAAAACACTGAATACGTTTTGGTGCTTCTCATATTCCATGGCCTGGTATGGGCATCATTAAAATTACACCTTGACATTGCATGGCATTAAACACTTCCTCACGTTGTATAGTGAGACGTGACACACTTCCCGTCATTTAAAAAGAAAAGTACCTGACTCCTACTAGCATGCCTGACAGGAACAGCATTTTGCCATCTATGATGTCTTACTTCGTGTATATACTTATACCAATTACTACTGGCTACTTCCCATTTGTTTCGATGGGGGCTCATTGTTTACAGATGCTGCATTAGTTTCCTGAGGCCACTGTAACTAATTACCACCAACGTGGTGGCGAAACACAACAGCAATTTATTCTCTCACAGTTCTGGAGGCCAGCAGTTTAAATCCAGCAGGGTTATGCTCCCAACAGCCCCCTAGGGGAGAAGACATCCCCTGCCTCTAATAGGTCCTGGTGCCTGCCTTGATTTTCCTGGGCTTGTGGCCACATCACTCTAATCTCTCTCTCTATGGTCACGCTGCCTCCTTCTGCATGTGTCTCCTGTGTTTGTCTCTTATACTTGTTATTGAATTTAGGGGCCACCCAGATAATTCAAGATGATTTCTTCTTTGCAAGGTTCTTTAATTATATCGACAAAGACCTTTCCCAAATAAGGTCACATTCACAGGTTCTGGGGATTAGGACATGGTTTGTAATCTCTATGCAGATTTCTTATATTTCTGTGATTTAAATATAAGTTACATAACTGAGTTTTTTCCATTAAAAGATCTCCAATAAACATTCAACCTCTTTTGATATGATCTCTTGCATCAGTAAGTTCCGTGGTTAAATGCATTTATTCACTCTAATGCAATTTATTTTCTCACTGGAAAATCTAATAGTGAATATATTGATTTCCTGTTCATATTCAGATGCCACTGAAAGAGCAGAAAAGCCTCACATCTCCTTTCTCCCCCTCTTCTGACAAAGCCCTCCAAATTCTCATGAGTGGTCTATAGTGGTGGTAGATAGAAAAGAGAAAGATCTCTTTTTCACTATATCCTCAAATACCTATTGATCCCCTACTTCCCCCCCCCCCCCCCGCCCCGGGATTATTCCAGGTGTCAGAGATCAAGGCTGAGCTGGATTCATGGACATGTGACCTGTGCAGATTCACAGGGCCCATGATTGTTTTAACGCTTTGCTGTTGCCATCTTGAAATTATTAATAATTTTTTATTCAGGGGGCCCTGCGTTTTCATTTTGCACTGATTATGTGGCCCATCCTGAATGGAGCAGTGAGCAATATAGGAAAGGTCACTGCTCTCCAGGCCTTGTCAGGGTACCTAATGTAGACAGCCAGCACTGGTGCTTCACATACAAAAACATGATGCTAAGCCCTGTGAGTGTCAGTCAAATCTAAGATTAGCTACTGGAGAGAGGGGTACCACATTTGGGTATATTCTAATAGCATCATGGACTGATTCTGAGTTTCTCATCTTGTCTTCTACCATAGCTTCCTATTTCTTGTCCATGTCAAGCTTTAGTCCTGAATTTTGAGCAGCATCTCTCAAGATACAACCAGAATGTGCTAATTTGCTATTTTAAAAAAAGGTTTACGGTTATCATAAACTCTCTAATATAGCATTAATTTCAGCATTGAGGGCAGAAAGGACCTTGGAATCATTGCAGCAAGAACAATATTTTGAAAGCAAAATATGTTTCAAATCCAATCTTGGATATCTCTTCAGAAAGCAATAATTATGTGATATTTCTCTTCTGGAAAAAGGCCATTCATTTAGATCTCCTTCTAAAGAATTATTTTCTCAGCATTTTCATCTGTATATAAATGAGATCTGGCTTCTTAAATTTGCCTGGCTTTCAATCAATCTAACATTGAAAAAACGCACAAACTGTTTTTAAAATCCATGTTATTTCTGAAAGGAATAAACTCAGAACTGAAGTGGTGGGTGTTTAGTGCAGTTCGATTCATTTGTACCTGAAAGTACAAGTGTAGGTTTAAGTTTCATTTCTAGATTAGTCACATATATAGCCACTTTTAACAACATTGTGCCAATACCAGTGACTTTAATTACTGTTTGGTAATCTTATCTACTTATACCAATATTAATTAACTCCATCTCTGGGGGGAAAAACATGAGGGAGTTGTCCCAACATATGTGGATTGAAAGAAAGCAAATCATAATCTTTACTGTGGCTTATTTTCTCAGACACTTCTTTCCTGAGCACAGAAGGAGTTGATCACACCATTAACTCTGAAAAGAGAACTTATTTTCCCTGTTTTAGTGACTCCTGTTGGAATCAGTTGACTGCCCAATGGAAATCTCTCTATCCTTTCATGATGTTGTAACTTCCTGGGCATCCTAATGGATCTTCAAATTCCAATGTGTACTAGAGTCAATGGGAAAGTTTACAGAGACTTCCTGACACCAAGCGGCTCTCCTGAAGCCGAGGGTTACGATTAAGGACAGCCTCCCACATCGAATCAACTGTGCCATTACCCTCACTCCCATGAACCTGTCTTTCAGCACGATCCACGATAGCAAGAAGACAAACGCTTTGTTGCAACAGAACAGAGCAGACACGTCTGTGGCTGTCAGCTTCTTTAAAGCCAGGACATACAGGTAGTTAGTCAAAGTCCATAGAATAGAAAAGGGAGCAGTTCTTTTAAGAAAGAGCTTCAGCGTCAGACCATCTTCCCCAAAAATCCGGCTGCATTCCCTAGAAAAGAAAAAGAGGGTCATGGTCAGGTACTACCTGTGACATCCTGTGTTGTCTAACGGCACAGGCACAAACACTCAAGACTCATCATTCCTCTGTAGAACACGGTGAACCCAGTCCTGCCACCTACGGACCACAAAGCGTGCTGCAGAGAAGAGCCCATGTCGCCCCAGACACAGAGCTAGCCCCCTCCTACCTAAATATGCTCTTGCGATCACGGGGGAAGCCATTCTGCTGGTGCTGAATGTTCTAGCGAAGCCCAGAGAGATACAGAAATGAGTGTTTACTGGAGTTACTACCTATTAAAAGAGAAGACTCTTTCCCAGTGGGATAATGCCACAGGATCAGGATGGCTGCTGCCGTGTGGACAGGCTACAGACAACTTGCAACTTCACTTGTCATGTAAAGCTCACAGCTTGGGATGTTACTAGTCCTAAGACACTCCGTCTCTTTCTAATGTATCTGCCCAACTGACTGATTTCCTTTGTCTTTAGCGTTTTAAGGCAGGAAAAACAAAAGCAAAGAAAGCTTCTGTAATAACTCCAAAATGCTAAAAAAAAATTGAAAACTCAACAAAATGTAACTGTTATATATAACCATTTGGCCAATTTGGAAAAATTATCTGAATTCATTGTGTAAAAATAGTCACCATAGTTAAATCTTTGATTTGTTTGATTTCTGACTAAATTGGTTATTTAGCCCAAAGGTCCATTTTAATCAAAATGTTCAAGCTAGTGATGGCAATAACGGAAGTGACAGAGTAACTGCTTATTTGACCCTAGGCTGGAAACAGGCTTGCCATGGGGAGAATTTAGCTTAATTTTTTTTCACTCAGTTGTGCATAAACCTCTCACCACTTATGGGCAGCTATACAACGTGCTAGGCATTGTATTTTCAGGAATAGTATCAAAATCTTGTTCAAAGCAACAAGTTACTAATCTTTACCCACTTATAATGAACTTCATTTATATGGCTTTAGATCATACTAGCACTGGTTTTTCGTCCAGCTTTTTCTGAACAGAAATAATTGTGCCTCAAAGTATTGCAAACCAAAGTAACCTCTAGCCAATGTTTGCCTCGCATGCAGGAAGCCACTTTCTCCCTGAGGGGGACCACACAGAGGGAGGGGGTGACAAGGTGGTGGGGCTCTAAGCACAGGGGTGTGGCCTTCCATATCAAGTTTCACCCTAAATGTTGCTCCCAAGCAGCCTGGAATGCTGGGAATTGCAGGCCAGCTACGCCAGGAGATGCTCAAAAATGCAACAGAACACAGAGAGACAGGGTAGTGGTCTACTTTCACGTGGGAGACAATAAAATGAAAATGCGATTTTGCAAAGGACAAAACTTTAGTGAAAAGTCTAAATAACCCAAAGCAAAGCCTTTGTAAAGGAAACAGATACTGCCCGTGCTCATACAACACAGGGAAATGGATGGCCTCTCCCAAACCCTGCAGCCATAAAGATACTTGGAACCGGAGTCACACTTAGAACGAGCAGTCGTCTTCACAGAGCACCCTGGGCACCAGTTTCACATCCTGTACTTGCAGGGGCATCTGCTGCGTGAGAGCCTGCCAGGGAGAGCTGGTGTTGTGTTTATTCTGACGTTTGCACCTCCTCGATGCCTTTTGAAGTACACGTGTGTAACGAACCGCAGCAAACCCATTTCTGACCAAAGAATTTCCTTTTTCCTCACTGGCTCCAGCCAGTGAGTGACCGTTCTTCCTTCTCGGAGCCCACCATTAAGCTGGGTTGAGTGTTCTCAACCAAGACTTGGTGTGCATGGAAGCGCATGTTGTGACCTCACGGGGAAGCCCAGTGAAAGCAGGTGGACAGGGAGAGCCCCCCAGGCAAAGCGCTGCAGAGGGGGAGTGCCCCCGCAACCTTCCCCACAGAGACTGTTCTTTTCCCCTGGCTCATTCTGTCCCCTAGATACTGGCTACCTCATTGTTCCCCTCCTTTTCCCTTCTCTCACTGCCAAGTCACTGCGGTTACAGGAATTAACGCGCTCTCCATTCAAATGCCAGGTCACCTGTGTAGAACCTTCTGCTATTGAAGCATCAAAGTGCTAAGAAATGCAAAATTTCAAACAAGAATAGGTGTCTACGGAGAAGCAAATACCAGTGGGTCTCTTCTTGGGATAATGAGATCAGAATTTCTAGACAAGAGGCATTGGCAGGTGGAGAAACTTGGAATGAAGCTTAGAAGTTGGGAAACAGTAATAATTTAATTATACTCATCATTATCATAGCAACTACTAGTTATTGAACCATTTCTGGATGTCAGATGGCACCTTAAGCACATTTCATAGGTACCTGGCATGGAAAAATATATCTTTGGCTCTAGTTTCATGCTTTCTAGAGAATTTTTCCTTAAGGAAACACCCCTGTTCAAACTATGGTATATAATTTTTTCTTCATATATTTCAAATTTGCCTAAGGCAATTGAATTCCCTTGGTAGTATATGAATGGAATGATGAAAGTATCAAAACCACTTCCAAATGGATAATTGTTACCATCTAGATTTAATATTTCATTAAAAATTCTTTTGATGTCAGTGATAAGAAGAAACCTGGAAATGCTTTCATACCATTCAGGAGAAAAGACAAACTAGTCAGAGGCTCTGACGCTGTGGGATGAGTTCTGTTTCTAGTCTTACTCACACTAATTCTGTTTCCCTTGTTCTGCCCTGAGAGCTTCAGGGAGGGCCTTCCTGGCAGATGCTGTTAATGAGTCTACAGAGAAAAAAAAGATCAAGGATCTCAGAATTTTCTAGCAATGTTTACTTCTCATGGAGGTGGCTCTGGAGAATATGCCCTTCAAAGACAATGTTTTCTGCTTGACAATAAAAGCTCTTTGATTTGGTTTTAGAAATGGTCAACTTCACTCTACCTAAACTATAACAGGTGGAGGTGTCTTAAATCACAGATTTCACTAAATTCAGTGTTAGTCCATCACGCAGGATGTGGTGAAGATGAAGCTTCTTCCCAACACGTTTCTGTCAGCAGCAGCCTCTTGTAAATGTGTTACCTTAAATAAAACCGACTTGGCTTGCTCTGAGGTGCTCTGAGGTACTACTTCCCATATGTTGGCATTAGCATGTACGTCTAAACCATAGGAGAGTTCCAGTAGAACACAACCACCATGGGTACACGCAAGTGTTTTCAAAGAGGGAGAATTTTAGTCTGACAATCACATTCCCTGCGGTTGTTTATTAAATATTGTTATTAAATGTTGTTAATAAAAAAGAACTTAGGCCCCAAGATCATGTCTTTTTTGATGGGAATCGAATACAAAGTATCTTTAACAATCACAAACAGGTATAAGGCTTTTTTCTTTCCTCCACACCAGAAAATAGTCATTATTTTTAAGTTGTTTCTTTTTTTCTTTAATAATAATTGAATTTTCATGGACACACATGGAAAATCAGCTCACAGGGTGACTTTAATATTCCCAGGCACTTCCAACCTGGTGACAGAAAACAACGGTCCTGTCCCGTTTCAAACAGCACGTCTGGTCAGCCTGGTCTCACTGGGCTACATCCAAGGCGTCCGTGGGCTGGCCAGACGCACTGTTTGAAATGGGACGGGACCGTTGTTTTCTGCATCATTTAAAACAGGATGTCTGGTCAGCCTATAGAAAATGGGAGTTGAAGATACACTCTTCCCAGTTTATTAAGTTTTTAAGAATAGACTTATCATGCACCAATTTTCATTAGGGACGCGCAAGAACGAACGGTGACGTGGGCTCCTGTAGCACACATGCATTGTCGTTCGGTCCAGGAGCAAGGAGGTGGTGGAGAGCTGGCGCTCTCCCACTGCCATCCACCGAGGTCCTGACTGCTGTTTTTTCTTGGTGATCAGAGTGTCTTGGAAGTTATTCCTGAACACCAGGCTTCTCCTTTCCAAGAAGTTGGCCACTGGCAAAGGAACTTTGACCTAGCTGCTGCTTCTGCCTTCCTGGAGTGCTGTGCAAGGCTGGAGACACCCTCCAGGATGGGGCTGCAGAAGCCAGGGTTAGCACAGAGCAGCCACTCGAACCGTGGCACTATCAAGTTCATGGCTGCAAACCAGCAGGTAGGCCCCATGTGCTCCTAGCCAACAAAGGCTGGTATCTTTCAAACTATGGCCAAATTTCCCTCTGTGTGAAGCCAGGTCATTTCATGTGCTTAGGTACCACAGTGCCCAGAACACTGAGCAAATGTTTTGTAACAATTAATCTCATTAATACAGTTTCTTTTTCTTCTAGGCTTGAGAACTGGGTGTTCTTTGAAAACATGACTTTCAGGGACAAATAAATCTGGATTGAAATCTGGGTTCCATTATTTGTAAGTGTGTGACCTTGGAAACCTGTTTCCATTTGTGTTATTAATAAAACGGGCATAATAACACCACTGTAAAAGGTATACCTTACCACCCATGATGAATAAATAAGGTAAGATATACAAAAGCACCGGCACAGACCCTGGCATGTTGCAAACCCTCAATGATGTTTTTTAGGGGGGATGGTTCATTACTGACCTTAGATTCTCTCTCTCCACACTCTCCACATCAACTTAGCTCATATTCCAAAGAAATGAAATTGTGCATATTTGCATGGCATTGCTTTAAAACATCTCCTTATCGGTCATCTAACATAAAACCTACCTGAATTTTTTCATTGGAGATTGCTTTTCTTGAGCAGTGGCCAGGTGACCAGAATAATAGACTGGGAAAAACATAATATTCCAGTTTGTGGAAAACCAAGTCATGAAAAATGGACAGTAGAAGTTCTTGTAAGTAATTTTTACAATCTGTGTGGTTCCAACCCAAGATGATGACACTGACAAGATGATCAAGAGTCCCCAGACAGCCTTCAGAACCACGGACGTGCAGGAAAGGCAGCGAGCCTTGATTCTGTTTTCCTGACTGCTGTGCTCAGGGTGAGTCTGTGCTCCATCGTCTCCTGAAAACAGGGAAGGAATACAGAAGTGTGGGAATCAGGTTATAAAACAGCGATCACACTGATAGGCAGTAGAATAACTGGTGGTTTTACTTTCTACCTTCATTGAAGAGACTGATAACTGGTTCATTTTCTCTCCAGAATCTCTGTTTTGTATGAATCAGGACCGCCATCCAGGCCATGACGATGCTCATGAACTTGGTGGATGCTGTGCTGTTCTCCAGTGTCCCCTACCCACTTCCTTGCAAGAGTATCACATATTGCAGCCCAAAGCCTTGGCCACATGACCTGCTGTGTCTAATTAAATGGGAGCCATCGTGAGTATGCCACCTTCTAGCAGAGCTTTCCG
This sequence comes from Lyroderma lyra, assembly GCA_004026885.1. Lineage (NCBI taxonomy): Eukaryota > Metazoa > Chordata > Mammalia > Chiroptera > Megadermatidae > Lyroderma > Lyroderma lyra. The sequence continues at coordinate 63,478 of PVJL010004638.1, forward strand.
AGGCATCACAAGGTCTCACCAGCCCTCTTGTACTTCCTCTCTGTCACTGGAATGGAAAATCCCAAACAGAAGCTGCTCTTTTGGTGTATGTGGAAAGAAGAGCAGAACCCAGACAAAGCAGCCCTGTATCTGCTGACATGCAAAGTGAGTGAGAAATAAGTATTTGTTCTTATATTCCACTGAGTTCTTTTTTTTCTTAACTGCACCAAGATGACTTTTAAATTGAAAAGCAATGTGTCCCAAGAACAGAGTAGTCCTGACAACATACTCATTTCCCACCTCAGGACAAATTATCATTTAATACAGCTCTGGGAGCACAGTGAGTTCTACTTTGTGTTTTTACATTGACTGAGAATATTTAGTAACATTTCTTTTTCACACTAAAATAGTCAGAGCTTGCTGAAAGTGACAATCATAAAGGCTTTCTCCCTTGATAGGGAAAACAACTCCCACTCGATGAATTTATGTGCCCATCAGAAAGCTAAATGGGAGCAGAGGGCACCTTGAGTCCCTGTGCTCCCTGAGATCCCAGATAGTAGAATCCTGGGGGAAGGGAGGCAGAATTGTCTGCAAGATTCTCTGTGGTGTCTTCAGGCACCTCCCTTAAGTACAAGGTTTATTCTGGGGCTGAAGAAAGTGGTGTGGCCCACAGATTGCCAGTGGTAGTAGATGGGCTTTTCATGTTACTTCTCCAGGACATGCTGGCTCTCCTACTGAATGTGCCCCCACAGCTTAAACGAGCCAGGCGTGACGGCCCCACTGGGGTAAAGACTTCCTGATATCGTTATTTGGGGGAAGGGGTTGGCAAGCCTGAAAAGTGAATTCTTCATTGGGGAATATAAACCAAGTAAGAGAACACAGCAATGACTATATAATTTCCAGGCCTTACAAACCACACTGAATTCTCAGGGCGTAGGCCTAGGCCTCCAAAAAGTGAAAAGTGGTATTTTCTTATTCTTTTATTCAACCAAATCCTGTGGCAACTACCAGCAGCTAGTTAATTAGTGGGGTCCCAGGGGTTCGAAGATGAAAGACTTGAGTTCATCGCCTAGTAGAAAGCCAGAAAACATCCAATACAGTGCGATAAGAGCCAACTATGGTAGATACAAGGCCATATGGAGGTGGAGGAGAAGCACTTGTTAAGGGTAGGGTGGGAAATGATCAGGAGAAACTTCCATGGTGCAGTGACATTGAGATAAGTTGGGAAATATGAGTTAGCCAGTTCCTCTGAGTGTACAGGCGATACCTGCTCTTGAAAACAGTTCTGTAATTCTATCTATGATCATGTGCTTTATGGAGAGTAGAGGGGGAAAAACCTACAAGGAATAATGGTAGAATAAGAGACTTGAGTGTTGGGAGGCTGGGAAGGAAACACAACCTACTCAATTAAGCAGGTGTTATTCCCATTTTATAGATGAAAACACTGAGACTTGGTTTAATGTTATCCAAGGCTGAACCTAAGTCAATATGACCTCAGCGTCCAAGCTTCCATTCTGAATACTCATTGTGTCTAGCATTCAGGTTTGAGTGCTCTGTTCAAGCGCCGGAAGTTTCAGAAAGGGTTTGGAGAAAGTTCTGTCACCTGGTGGGAATGGTGGTCTTGCAGTCTTGCGTGAGGTTTAAGAGAAGTGACACTTCAGAGAAAGGTGTACTCTACCACACTTCAGATCACATTATTCTCAGGGACAATTTCATAAAGGAGAAATGATCCAAGTATCTGCTTAAACTGTATCTGCCTTCACTGTCACCTTGGAAGATTGCTTCTGTGCCACCATCATATCTTAGATAGCATTTTGGATGACATCAGTGGTCACCAAAATCCTCCCACTGTATTGGCCCTTTCTTCATCTGCTAACTAGATTTATTTGTCACCAATTCCTTAATTTTTACCATCTATACATACCATGGAAAGATTAGGTCTCCAGAGCTCTTTTATTTTTCTGACTATTTTAAACATGATTTTTAAAATAGTATTGCTTAGATTAAGTGTTGTGTATACCATTAACATTGATTTATCAGGAACTCCATCTATTTCTATGAACTTTGATTGGAGTCATACAAATGGATGGTGGAAGCCACTGGAATTTGGAATCAGGTAAGTCCTGCCCCCACCACTGTAGGGCCCTGGGTACACGTGTCATTCCAGCCTTCTTTATCTGTCAGTGATAACGTCTGAATCACAGGGCTCATTCTGAGTTTAAGGACCATAACATTCATGAAAGCCTGGGAAGCTGCTCTTTGGATTTCTCTCTCTCTCTCTCTCTCTCTCTCTCTCTGATGACCTTGAATGTCCCCAGGTGCCTTCTGAATCATCACAGAAAGAATAAGTGATGTCCCATGTGATCTTTAATGGTACAGTTTTTGAAATTTATAATCTGTATATGATAGATTGGGCAAGTCTTTAGTAACCAGCAATATTTAATTAACTGAAACATTCTGTTCTGCAGCTAACTGGAATATTACTGCCACTTATTAATGCCAATTAAAACTTTCTGAAGGTCTAAGATGTCATCTTTACTTTTGAAAAAGAATTTTAGCATTGGGGCTCATACCATTTTAAAATATTGTCACTTTTTGAAAAATGTTTTCATATCTATATCTATATCTATATCTATATATAGATATAGATATAGATATAGATATATATATCTTCTCAAATTAGTAGGACCCAAGAAGAGCCTCTATACCTTTGTTTATCCCTCATCTCTGTGTCCCCTGAATTGTCATTTCTTTCCCTCTTTTTTAAAGCCAGTTTTCTTAAACTTCTGGGATTTTCTTATTTTGTTTTTACTACCCACTTTGTTTGACTGGAGCATTTTGCTGTTTTTGCTGTTGTTGTTGTGTTTAAGGACACAAGAGACTCTAATATCTCTCTAGCCAAGTTGCAGGAACAAATGGAGAAGGAGGGATTGAAAAAGCAAGTGGATGAGTTGGGGAGAAGGTGATCATGGGACAGGAAAAGGAGTTCGCATTGGGCTGGTAGAAAATACACAATTCAAAGGTGGTCCTGCAATGATGGTAATTGGCAAACAGAAGAACAGAGACGTTTTGAGGCCGAGAAGAAAGCATCTGTTAGCATACAATGCTTTTGCTCTTCCGGCAAAGGTAGAAGTGCTGTTATACGAAGACAGGAAGTGAGTATGGACTCCATGCTTGACAGCATTCCCAGGGGAAGGCAATAAGATGTCCATCAGCAAAAAAATAACAGTATTGGGCAGCAGCCTAGTAAACTCAGCTGCCTTTAAAAATGATAAATTGGTTGGGAAACTCATGGATATAGTTATGAGATTTATCTAGCAATTCCGGTCACCCAAGTAACCCAGGAGTTAGCGAGTGGTCAGGCAGATGAGAGGAAAGGCTAATGGTCTTGACTGATCATAAATGCTGATTAGAGAGGCAAGGAAAGTGTCTAGCAGAGGGGAGTTAAATTGGGGTCCTGGAGGGCTCCAAGGACTGGTAGTCCTGAGGAGGATTTTACTGGTGTTTTCGTTCTTCTCAAGATGGGCACAGGATGCTATTACCGAAACCCAGGGCTGGGACAAAAGATGCTGACTTTTGACACCTTGAAGATGAGAAAACCAGTTACGTTATAAAGGTCATTAGATGTCATTGTTTTTAACCATGTGTTAAGCCCTTCAATGATAGGTTTGGAATTCTCAGCTATACAATACACCACTAATAGATTGTACAAATTTGCTTCTTGACTCACGATGGGGTTACGTGCTGATAAACCCATTGTGAGTTCAAAACATTTAAATCTAAAATGCATTTACTACTGTACCCTGTGATCGTGTGGCTGACTGGGCGCTGTGGCTGTCGCTATCCAGCATCATGAGAGAATATCGGACTGCATATCACTAGCCCAGGAGAGGAGCAAAATTTTAAATTCAAAGTATGGTTTCTACTGAATGTACACCGCTTTCACACCATCGTAAAGTCAGAAAATCCTAAGTCGAACCATCGTAAGTTGGGGACCGTCTGTATCTATATGTTTCTATTCTTTCTTCTCCTCCCATTTGATAAACCTTCCCCACACCCACTCCTAAGAGTTCATGTAACATCTCTGTGTTCTGTACCGATGGTGCGATCTTTCATGGCTGGTGAGAAGATTACCTGATGTGCTGTTATGTAAGAGGAAGTCACCAGCATACCTGATCTGTTCTGCCTTTCAACTCTATGTGCACAAACTCCAGATGAACTTCGGCTTTGAAGTTCAAGAATAGGAGCAGAAGAGTCTTCGGTGACAGACAGAGGGGACAGCTGTCTACTGATGACACTGTGTGAACTGGGGCAGTTGGCTCCTGGTTTACATCGAGTAGCTGATGGTCGGGAGGTACCTGGGAAGAGAGAGTTTACACCAGTTTCAGACCTTCCTGGAGGAAAAATTGCAAACAGATTATAAATGCCTTGGCAGTAAAATTTATGGCAGCCACAATCACAGTCCATATGGAACATCCATTGAGCACATTTCTAATTTTATAAAAGAGGCTCCTAAAAAAAAATGCTATGTTGGTGAGGCCCGTGTCTCTGCAATAAATGTACTTTTTAGATAAATCCAACAACCAGAAATGAACATTAGAATATGGTGTTTGTGTTGATAACATCTGTTCTGAATTAGAACTGCTAACACTGTCTAATTATTTGCCTCAAGGAAAGCAAAGTGTTAAGCTTTACCTTCTGGAGGAAGAGCGTCTACATATATGATTTGGAATTCTTCTGAAAAGAATATTTGTCTCTTCTCTACCTTTATTTATTTATATCAGTATGGACCTATGTATATTTATTTTATATTTTGGGTTATGATCAAACCTGAGCTGTTTATTTATTGCTCAGATTATTTCAGCTTTCAGCATTAGATGATTGTCTTCTGCATTCCTTTGACCTCATATTCCCATTCTTTTATTTTTTGAGCTCTTCCTTACTTTGTGGCACGGCAAGATGTTCTGGGCTCATTTTTTATTTGCCGTGCCCCACTCATAGAATCAGTCATCTCTCCAAGTTCACTATTTCCTTTAATTAGAGAATGGTATTTAGAGACCAAGATCTGGCTGTGTGGTTATTGTTACTGAGGCATCCTGAATGTAGGTCCTCTCAGTTGTCAGAGCTAGGAAATGTGTACGTATGTCAACCTATGCATATACATATACCCATACTTATTCCTGTTATCTATATATCTTATACTTTTAAAATTATCTCTAAGAACCAGATAAAATGCTCTATACACATTGTGACCTCAAGAAATGCCTGTTAACATTGATGAGGACCAACTGGGATGATTAGATGTAGACTATCAGAATCAAATTGGACACTGATGGACATCAGCTCCAAGATATCTAGGTAGGGGAGTTCCCTGATGGTGTAGTGGCTTGAGGCTTCGGCGCTGGCGCTGTCAGTGCTGCGGCCTGGGTTCGATTCCCAGTCGGGGAGCTGCCCACATACCAAAAAGCAAAAAAGCAAAAAAAAAAAAAAAAAAAGGTATCTAGGAATACTGCTCTGACCACTCTCTGGGGCATTTGTGTTTGTTCCTTCTTGTATCTTATGAGTTTCTTTAGTCTCACTGACACAAGACGGAAAACAGAGGCTATCATTTTCTCTGGGTCATGAGGCCATGTCTTGTTGTGGTACTTCTGAGATGGTAGAAAGGAGGTGGAAACCGTCAAATGAAAAGTGAAATCCTGAAATAGCAATGACATCTTGCTTTTATTTGTCTTTGAGTACATCATATTTTGTACTACATGAGTAATCACTTGAAGCAATGAAATCAGAACCTCGAGAAGCAGTGATGTCTAAAAAGAGAATGCTTGAGTCCTGAGCCATCATCTCCCACCAGAACCTGGCTGAACAGCAGTGGAACTTAGATCCAAGTGTTAGTTCCACAGGCCAGGCCTTTCCATTTGTGACAAAAGTCTATCTTTTGTTTAATAAGTAGGGGTACTATCAGTGTCCTAATAGTACCCCTACTATTTTAATTAATTAATTTAATTTTAATTAATAGTACCTACTATTAATTAAAATTTATTATTTAATCTTGGATTAAAAAAATATACAGCTACTCAAAAAGTCAACAAAAGTATTACATACTGATTACTACACTTAAAGTGATGCTATATTAATACTGTTATTATCAAAGTATCACAAATACATAAGGTTATTGTTTTACATATCTAAAATATTTACTGTACCTTTCACAGCTATGTTCTAATTAAACATTTCAAATTCAATGAAAAGAGGCTGCCTACAATTAAGTGAACCCTCATTTAGTCATGCTCTTCAAGAGGGAGAAACACTCAAATACTTCAACTCATTTTTAATTTAGCTTTTAACTATCTTTTATAATTTACTTTTACATGAGGTGTGCCTTCTCATGTTATCAAAGAAAGCTTTTTGTTTTGTTCTTTCTTGTTTTATTTTTTTATGTGGGTAGCTCCCTGACTGGGAATCGAACCCAGGCCGCAGCGTTGACAGTGCCAAAGCCCAGCCACTACACCACTAGGGAGCTCCCCTTCTCATGTTTTCTTAGGTGAATATCAGGTTTTGTTTTACAATCATTTGGTGATCGTAGATGGAAAGGAAGAAGTTCAAAAATAGGTTGGATAGCAAGTTGAGATGGCATCGAGCTAAAATATTGGCCATAGTTACTAAAAAGCTGGTAAATCCTAGGTAGCTAGCAAGTGTGGGATTTGTAAGCTGAATTAGTGCTTCTCATTTTCACTGAACTGTTATGCCCTGGCTATTGTACCTCCTTATGTAATAAAACTCTAAGTCCATGGCCTGCTGCCAGCTGCCTCCCACTGGTTGATTTGTGGAAAGACTCAAGAGTAGTTGAGCCACTGAAGATATTTATTGTCCTAAAAAGGTACACTTGATAAACTTCAGAGCCAGGCCCAGAGGCATGTTCAGGGCTTGGGCCATGAAGGAGTCATCTTCAATTTTATAACTGAAGACATTATCCCGTGCTAGATGGTCTTGTACCAGTCAATTAATATAAAGCCAGTCCTGACAAAAGTAAACATTCAGAATGTCACCTGGGATGCAGTCAAAGATCATAAATAAATCATATCTATTTTCTATGCCACAGTGAGTGCCTGGGCATTGCAAATTCAGTTAGTGAGTAGACTTTAATAGGTATTGAGAGTAAACTGTATTAGGAGTGATGGGTTGGAAGGCTCTCATTAGTCACACCAGATGGTCCCCTCTCTCCTTTATAAAGACATTTTTGCTTAGGCAGCCCTTATACTTGTCAAACACATGTTCTGGATTTGTATTCTAAAGAAGTTGGGGTCAATATTTATTTATTCTCTCTCCTTTCCCCACCAATAAATTATCATCCTCAATCCTTTCTTGTTTAGACTATTTCTGGCCCTAAATCTCCCTGCTCCCCGAGTATCAGGCATTATTTCTTCAGTGCTGCCACTATGGCCTAATCACACCAGTGTTTCCTTACTTCTAGGGTTGTTTTCCTAATTCCAGTTACCTCTCCTCTTGCCCACACCCAGTCTCTGACAACTCAGCCTTATTACACTTTCTGTGATCTGTAGAATTAGATCATGGGTTACCCTTGATGATTTCTGCTGAACATTCATAGAAATCCAAAGTGGAATTTTAAGTATTCCCGAAGTACCCAAGGAAAAAATTTGAATCTATTTGGCTGATCCTATACATGAATCAGCAGAAATACCACCAAACTGCCTTTAAAATTTTTTTGATGATAGTCCTGATTTTAAATAATTTCCCAGATAATAGAAAGTATTTTTTCTTACTGTTGCATAAGAATATATAACACTTTTTAAACAAATCTCTGAGCCCAGTAAAGAACTCCCTAACTGTTTTTAATGTGGAGACCTTGGCCCTCTGTCCTAGTTTTAACTGCTCACACCCAATTCCCTTCCCATTTAGGAGGGCACCCCTCCACATGAGCTGTGGTGAGAAGCAGAGCCCCCATTCCACAAAGAAGCTAAAGAAAACCCAGTCACTCTCTCTGCCCCTGGCAATAGGGTGCAGACATGCCTTGGTTTCAGCAGATCAGACCCCTTCATCCAGAACTTTGAATCTCAAGGAAGCCAGGATTGTTGCTGTTTCACAGGCAGCAGGATGTCAGGCAGTGATGGTGATAACAGCATCCTGGGAGATTGTTCCAGATGCTTAGGAGTGATGGCCTCTCCCATTTCTGCACATTTTCCAAGGTTTTGTGTCTCTCCTCCCAGATCTACCCAATGAGTCTCCCTTGTGTTAACCAGCCATAATCGACCTCTGAGGCTTCCACTCAAGGGCACCGTCTCATTCTGATGCTCCGGGACCTTCACATGCGTCCAAGCCCTCAGGTCCCTCCTCACCCTTTCTCTCTGATGTCTTCCCTAACCACTTCTTTCTTTTTAATTAAAAAAAATTTTTTTAGTTACAGTTGCCATATTAGTTTTTTGGTTGTTTTTGCGGTTCCTCTCTGGCCATGTGGGGCTTAAGTGTTGTGTTTTTTAGCTAGTAATGCTATCAGTGCTGACTGAGTACTTACTACGTGCTATATTAGTTTTAGGTGTACAACACTGTGATTAGACATTTATGTAACTTACAAAGTTATCACAATATTGTTGACTATATTCCCCGTGCTGTGCTTTACAGCCCTGTGACTGGTTATGTAACTGGCAATTTGCCTTCTTAATCCCTTCACCTTTTACCCACCCCTCCACACCCCTCCCATTTGGCAACCTCACCACTTCTTTTTGGATTGAGGCCACCTCTATGGAGGACAATCTCTGTTCTCAGAGAGGGGCCTATTGAGAGCATCCAGGGGTATTTTCTGGAATTTTCCCCAGCTTCTCTATAAGAACCTAATGACATGCATTCATAAGGGGGCACAGCTAGCCAAGTTACCTTTGCTGAGCAGCTGGGGACAACACCTGATTCCCAGGTGAAGGTGGAGAGGGAGAATCTCTAAGATATACTGCCTTACTTTCCCCTGTGTCACTCTGAGGCCAACAGGAGGTAGAGTTTCACTAGCCATACAATAAAATTGCCTATCCTGATGGTTCTGAAATAGTCACTGTAACCCACAAAAACCAAAAGAAATAGGATCCACCTTAGAACATTTCCCAAACAGATCATCAGCTTAGTAAGTTGAAGCAAAATTCAGAAAGTGCCAAAAATTTTAAGAAAGGCAAAAAACGGTATTAAAATTGTTATACTTGAAACAGACCGACAACAAAAGATGAATACAAGTCATGTCTGACTTCTGCAATCACAAGAGGCGTTTTCTACAGAACACCACATCCTTGAAGGTCCCCCAGACTTATGCCTCCATTGTTTTTGTGCCCCCACAATGTTCTCAAATTTCAAGTATCATGTCAAAATGGTCTTGTGCTCCTCAAATAATAACTATGCTTCTATCATTTTCTTTGGCTGTCCTACCTCTCATGGGGTGATGCTAGCATTCACTTGATTAATGCCAGCTTTTGAGCGAATGTCATACCACATATTGCTACCATAATTCAGTTCAACTTCAAAAAGTAATACATCTCTTCAAAAAGATTGCATCTCTTAAAATGTGTATACATTTTTTGGAACTCCTGATAGATAAGAAAATGCTATTTTGTATGAAGAAAATTAAACTAAAAGTGCTGTCCTGGTCTGATATAAATCAGCTACTCCTGAAGCAGGAAGTCATATCTTCTCTTAGGTGATAAGATGCTGGCTGGAAGTCTACACAACTAGTTTGCTTTTCATAATACCATATACACCATTCCTAAAATACATACAAATAAGGGGATGGTATTTTAAAATCATATTTTGGATGCAGTAGGTGTGTTTATGCTTTGAAATAACTTCATGTTAAAGTAACTGATTCAAATTCGTTTTCCAACTCTGGCTTTTCATGTGCTGCTGAGCTTGCTTCTTTGGATCGTCCTGTTTGCATGTCAGCAAATCTTCACGTTGACTTTCTTCTAGTTGAGCCATTGTTTCTTCTTCCCCCAAAGCCTTGATTTCCTTGAAATTTGCACCAGGTGTTTACCCATATATAGATGCATATAGAGGGTATAAGAGTGCTATGCATCTTGAAGCATCACTACTATCCTTTTGCAATGTCATTATTGCCCCCAAAGTCTTGGAAAAGATTCCCTACTGACTGTAGAAACCCTTTACTTGCAAATTCCTCTCTGGTAGGCTCTCCTGGAATATATTCCCTTCCCAATGGCCATGGTGGGTTTCTTGATTGATGATTTTGACAAAGCACTAATAAGGCAGATTCATAATTCATTACAGTCAAAACCAATTAGGATAAACCAAGAGATCTGTGATTATTGGCTGAATTCTGTGATAACCCATTAATTAACAAGTTATTGATGCCCACTATGTATCTAGCTCTCAGCTAAGTGCAAGGCAGAAAAGAAGGCATGATGACTGCCCTCACTTTCTTATGGTCCAGATAGGGGAAGAGCCACTTACACAGTAATTTCCATAAAGAGAGCTAAATACTGAACAGATTTTTAATCAAACCAGCCTTTAATCAAGGAACCAACAGACTGTTTAGCCCTTTGCCACTGCCAATGTTCTACAAACATCTTCTCATTTGGGAACTGACTTTCATACCATAAACCTATGGATCAGTTCACAGAATATATATGTCTTGTTCACGAGTAGAAAGAAATAAATGGACAGTTGAGTGTGCCAGGGTACAGATAATGCTGTGAGCATCTACATTTGTCACTTGGGGCGAGTACAAGTCAAAACCTGGCAGAGGCAGTTGATTACTCACTTAAGCCACAATCTAAATAAAACTATTTGCAAGTTTCTGCTTTAGGAGAAATGAAGAAAGTTAAACAACCAACATCAGGCCATTTTCACAATTGTTATGGGTGTCCTCACACACCAGGTGGGTGGGCTGACAGTCTGTGAACCAAACCCATAATGGTTAACGCCCAGCTCTACATTCACACAAACCTCTTCCTCACTCACCTAGATCCCACCCTCCCTTTAATGTCCAGCTCCAGGCCTAATACCAATTATGTGGGCCCAATGTCTACTTCCAAGGTCAACTATGGCCACTGACTGGCTTTAAGCAGGAAAATGGAATGATCAGATTGAGGTTTTTAGAAGATTGCTCTGCATTGTGAAGAATGGATTGAGAGGGAGAAGACTGGAGATAGAATGACTTGTTAAGAGACCACTGGAGTGGTCCCAGGAAGAGATAATAGTGACTTTGAAGAGGTGATAGCATTTAGGTCGAAGAGAGGTAGATTTGAGAGCTATTGCAAAAAGAGAATTGACATAACTTAGTCAATGACTGGAAGTAGAGAAATAGTGAAGGTGAAGAAGGAGCCTAGAATAGTATCAGTGTCTGTCCAGGACTACTGAACTGATAAGACATCTTTCACTGACCTAGAAGGAGGACCTAGTTTGAGGGGGAAGACGATGAATGCAGTCTTAGACATGTTGAGCTTAAAGTGCATAAAAGTCATCCAAGGGAAGAGTGATAGAATTCAGAAGGAAGGTTTGGGATGGAGACAGTTTTGAGAATCATCAGTACATGGACAAGTTATTGAAGCCATATGAAAGGCTATGGGTTGAATTGTGTCCCCCCAAATTTACATGTTGAAGTCCTAACCTGCAGTATGTCAGAATATGACCTTATTTGCAGATAGGATCTTTACAGAGGTAATCAAATTAAAATGAGCTCATTAGGGTGGTCCCTAATTCCATATGACCAGTGTCTTATAAAAAGGGGAAATCTGGATACAGACACACACAGGGAAGACACCATGTTAAGATGAAGGCAGATATTGGGGTGCTGCTTCTACAAACCATAGAATGCCAAAGACTATCAACAAATCACCAGGAGTTAGGCAAGAGGCATGAATAGATTTTCTCTCACAAGCCTTTGAAGGAAGCGACCCTGCTGCCATCTTGATCTTTGACTTCTTTTTAGCCTCCAGAACTGAGACAACAAATTTTTGTTATTTAAGCCATCAAGTTTGTGGTACTTCGTTACGGCAGTCCTAGGAAACTCATACAGGAGGGAATGAAACTATACAGAGAAAATGCTGACTGAGAGATGTAGGTAACTCAGGCTGAGACTCAAGAAAACCAATCATTAAAGTTATGAACCTATAAAAAAGCAGCCAGAAGGTGGAGGGGAAAGCCAAGAGGATGTAACAATAAGACCATGGCACACAGTGTGCTTTTGTGACATGACAGTCATTGTTGACTGTGGAAAGATTGCTGTTGGTGGAGCAGTAGAAGCAACAGGATCGGTGTTTATGGAGAAAGGTATGGGGGGTGAGACAGCACATGCTGGGAGTACAGACAATACAGAAATGCAAAGAGAAAGGAAATGCTATCTATACTGAGATTTCAACAACATCAAAATCTAGTTATTTTAAGGAGTAGACAAACCTTACCAAATCTGTTATGTGGTAGGTGGGGATGGACACATATGAAGATGGATGAATGGAAGGAGAAGACCAAGACTGTCTGCCTTAGTTCACAATATATTGGGGCAAAAAGGCTGGAAAACAGGTGAATTATAACCCAACATGGCAAGTTCTAATATACTGACACATCGTGGGCTACCAGAAATGAGGATCTGCAGGATGAATGGATGGATGGATGGATACAAGAAAAAACGGCAGAGGCAGGTAATCCCAGGTAGCTTTGTTGGAAGAAAGATAATTCTTTATTCACAGTGCAAAATGTTCATAAAAATCTTTTATGGCTTTGTAATTTACTAGGAGAAGATGTAAAACTTTATCTCCCTGAAATCTTTCTACCCAGAATTCAGGGGACCTGATTTGGCAAGTTAATCAACTCCCTGTTCCCATGGTTGTTGCAAATGTCCAATCAAAATCCTCACTATAAAGGTCATTTCTTGGCCAAAGATCAGGAATATATATTGGAGTTCTGTTCCTTTGGTTAGCAAACGAGAGTAAATTATCCCCTGGGAGTACTGTGTTCACCGAACTGAGGCAAATTACAGCAGCTCTGCAAGTGATAGAATGCTTAACGCAATGGTACTGACAAAGCACAATATATTTTAAAATTCTCTTGTGGAGGCAGCTCTTGCAGTTAGTTAGACATGCTCTACTCTTGCAATCTCAAAATTAATCTAATGGAGTGGAAGATACTTCTGATGTTCACAGTCCAGAAGATGACTCAAATATACTACACAGGACATGGGATAAGGTTAAAGATCCTGTGGGCATTACCTTCTGACCATTCCTTGCATCCATATCCTCTTGCCATTTTTACCCCTTCATGTCCCCACATTATGCCTTCGTTGTAGGCTAACCATATGTACCATTTTAAACAGGACAGTACCATTATTTCTGTCCCATTTCAAATGTTACGTGTGGTCAGCCTAGTCTCACTGGGCTAAATTCAAGGTGTCAGTAGACTGACCATATGTACCGTTTGAAACGGGACAGAAAAAAGAAATGGTACTGTCTCATTTTAAATGGTACATATGGTCCGCCTACTTCATTGGCTCTCTCTTGCATAACTGACTGTCACATGCTCCTAGTCCCCAGGATTGCACAGAGAGGAGCTGCTGTGTGAAAATGGCTTATCTGATATCAAAGAGAAAATATTGGGTAAAGCTTAATGCACACACCTACAGCTCAGAGGCTAATTTTCCTGGCTACTATTTATTTGGCTAGAGGAGACTTGGCACACCTTATTCACTCATTCATAAATAAATACTGAGGGGCCTCCTGTGTGCCTGACATTGCATTAGGCTATATGAGCTGTAGAGCAGGCAAAGACCAAGTCTACCTGCTTTGGTTCACAGTATATTGGGGAAAAGAGGCTGGAAAGCAGGCGAATTATAACCCAATATGGAAAGTGTCAATACACTGACAAATCTTGAAAATCTGCAGGAACCTAAGCCTGGAATGTATGAGAAATTGTGAGACCCCAGCAGTAGGGATAACACTTACACAGGACAACCACTTCTTGGGAAACTAGACATAACCAGCAGGAAAAGAACCTGCGGTCTGTGGGGTCAACTGTACCATCTGGACTCAAGAATAATGAAGCTAAGTTGTAATGATGTGCAATTTGGGGTACCAGACCAATTGTGGTTTTCAGCCTTAAAAACTCTGTAATCAGCTCCTTTCCTCAAGCTATATCCCACAGAACCTAACTCCTTGGTCTCTTTCAGTCAGTGTTCAATCTGTCTCAGAAACTTTATTATTTTTTATTAATGTATGAACAAAAGGTTGCAGGAGTATGGAAGACAGTGCTTTTTATGTTTGTGTCTGCAATTTCACTGCCTGGCACAGGAAACCTGGAGTGGAGAACCTTTCTGTAGAGACTAAAAGAACAGTGAGTCTGGTTAAGTGCTTACCCATGCATCCAAGAAATATTTACTGAGTGCCTACTATGTGCCAGGCACTATGCTGGCTGACAAGCCGAGCTTAATTGATAAAACAAACAAGGTCTCCTCTTTGTGAAGCTTAGGACAAGTGAACAAACATATAGACATAGCAATATAGCAGGAGTAAGCAAATACATCAAGAAATAATTATAAATGTTAAGTACTGTGAAGAAAGCAAGAGGGAGTAGTGATAGAGAATAATGGAGTGGTATCTAGGTAGATTGTGTAGTCAATGGAAGTCTCAGACAATTAAAGGCGAATGGAGACCTTCAGATGAGAACACATGTGAAAACAGAGGGAAGAGAGATTCAGGAAGCAGGAACAGCATGTGCAAAAGCCCTGAGGTGGAAAAGAGTTTGGTGTGTTTTAGGAAGTAAATACAGGTCATTATAGATGGGGTGCAACAGACAAGGGAGAGAAGAGCTGAAGATAAGATTAAAAAGGAGACAGAAGCCAAGTCAATTCTGAAGTGAGATATCCAGACACCAAGATATGTTGGGTAACTGGACAAATCTGACCAGAGTTTGGATGAAGACAGGATTGATCACACTAAGTTGGAATCCTTAGCATAAATGAGACAATAAAAAGCAAGACAAGAAATTAACTATCTAAAGCTATGAATATAAAGTAGATGCCCAGAGGCTCCATAATGAGCACCCTGCGAAATAGTCCTTGGAAACACCGATGAGCTGGTGGTAGAGAAACTGAGGCCAGGAAACCAAACAGAGCAGGAGGCATCAGAGGCAGAAGCAGAAGTCATAGAGGTGAGAATGCAGAAGAGAGTTTCGAAAAACAGATACCAAATACTATTAATACCAAGAGGCCAGGGAGACTGAAGGTGGAAGAACTACCTACTGACTATGGAGATGAGGATGTCACAGGTGACTTCTGAAAGTAGTTTCAGTAGAAAGTAGGGGAAGGAAGTAGAAAGAATAGAAATGGAGGCAGAGGTTTGAGAAACTGGGAGGTAGACAGCATCAGTACCCAGCGACGGGTTATTCAAGACCTGGGACAGACAGTTCCAACTGTGATGAAGTAACTTGTACAGACAGGACTAGTTCTCCCTCATTGCAAACAAAACTGGACACACCGTATGAGGCAACTGTTCACAGGCATTGGCCAACAGGTGGTGCAACCCTGCTGTCTCTAAGAAAGGTCACAGGGCAGCTCCAAGCTCTCCAGCTTCTGCATGGGGAATATTTCCTCTCTGTGTTGCAGAAAGCTGAATCTGAGCAGAGCCCTGAAACACCACTGAATAGAGGAGGCAGAGATCAAAGTTTGGGACAGCTGAAGTCACAGGGTTTCATGGGGCCGTCAGAGAGGAGGGAGCTGTGACTTCTGAAGTTGTTACAAGCAAGTCACAAGTCACTTGCCTGTTTGTTTCCAGCCATGCCATTGACCACTTCTCCCCATTCAACCCCTGGGCCTGCAATCTGTGAGCTCCTATTTCAGTTTCAAGACTCAGTTCAAGTGTTATCCACCCCTAAGGGCATTCCTTGACCATTTGTCCTTCTCTGTGCATGCTGCACTTACCTAATTGCACCATATTGCATTGCAATTTCTGGTTTACTCATTTTTCTCCCTGGCTGTCAGCCTCCTTATAGTCTGGGCTCTGTCTGGGTCATTTCTGAGTCCCAATTATGTTCTAGTATGTTCAGTATGTTTAATGTCTTATCATTCTCACACATGTTCAATAAATATTTAGTGACTAAATGAATAAATTGACAACATTAGAAATGTCCTTAATTAAGGACAAGAACCAATTTCTACTTGTTTTGAATCTCTTATGCCTCTATGAAAGGATGTTGGGTACACACTGGCTATTGAATAAATACTTGTGACATTGGTTGACTAGCAGGAAAGTCAATGAACTCCAGATATATCAAGAATTTCCTCATATTTGCATCTTGCAAATGTGAGCATGGAATGAAAAATGCCCTGACAATTTCTTTTAGGTCTCTTATGTCCACGGGATGCAGTTGACTCTAAAAGATCTGGACAGTAAGGACAGGATTGTTACTGTGTTCATGTTTCTGTCTTCTGAATGGAGACCATTAATATGCATGCTGAGTTGGTCTGATCAGCAGGGGCATGGAATAGAATCAGCTTTGGAGGCTTTCTGACCAATCTTAATAGAGTAATTACATAATTTATTGTGTGTCTGTCTCCACCAGAGGTTTAGATCAAAGGGAAACATCTAAAGCTTGATATTTACAAAATCTTGTTTGAGGGGTAAAAAGAGAGTCTGTTGTATGTGTCCTTTAGAAAATGGCAATGTGTGCCACTTTGCCCATCCTCTTCTCACCAATGGACACTCAGTCACAAGCTCCAGAGCTCCCGTCTTCAATACACTTTTGATCTCTCGGTAACTTGCAACAGCATTTACTAGGAGGCATTTCTTGTATAGCTATGGTCTGAGGAAATGTTTTCCCATCTGAGATTTAGCACAGATTTTTATCTTTTCCTAGAAGCTGCTGACAGCATAGCTTCCAGAATTTTTCTAGGGGCCAGCTTGGCTCCTGGCCTGGTCCCCTGACAGCATAATTTCTGTATCAAGGCACCGCTGAAAGAGCCCAGACTTGGAAGTCAGATGACCTAGGATAGAATGCCAGCTCTGCCTCGCACCAGTGTTGTGCTCTCGAGCAGGTCTTTCCTCTCCAAGCCTCGGTTTCCTCATTGGCTAGTAGGGTGTTGTAATTATTGGATAGGATAATGTATCTCGTTATTATTTTATTTATAGAACATTATAGTGCTCAGAATAGTGCCTTTCACCTTGAAGGTTCTCAAAAAAATATTTACTGATCAAATTTTGCTTAAACTCAAGGCATATACCACAGACGAGCATCTGACATAAACTGGAGTTTTTTTCCCCCAACTTTAAATGTATTTCCCCTTATAAACAAAGTTATAAATTGTGGTTTGACCACAGATTGGTACTAAAATCCCCTCTAGTGAACAATACTGCTGAACTACTGTGCATTGCAGTAGGGAAGCACAGTCATTAAGGAAAACAAGAGAGCACTAACCAAAAACAATTTTATATTTATCTTGAAAGTTTGTGGTTGAGAAAAAGTAAATTAAATTTGAGAAAGAGAAAGAAGTTATAGATAATTATTGGAGGGGACTCTGAGGGAGACTTTTGTGTATTTCCTAAAGACTCTCAGTGTATCTATATTCTGTTTAATTTCCATCAAACCTTAGTACTGTCTTCTTTGATACAGGCATCTCATCAGCATCGATTCCTTGCTTACCAAATGGTGAAGTTTTAAGAATATAATTGTTATTTCCCAAGGAATAGAAAACTTTACAAAAAAGGATGAATGAGAGAGAAACAGTAGTTTTCATAATAATTCTAAGAACAAGTTGGAATAGAACTTGGAAGCAAACTGAGTTAAAATAAGGGTGTGTGTGTGTGTGTGTGTGTGTGTGTGTGTGTGTGAATTTTACCTCGGGCAATCATTTTAATGAAGAGGTGAGCTGTCACAGCTCAGGAAAATGGCTTATGGCTTATGAGCTCTCTCTCTCTCTCTCTCTCTGAAAGTGGGAGTGGTGGTCAAGATTTTAGAACAGGGAGTTCCCCCATAATGACTTCTAGGTGGTACACCCATCATCCCAGAACTTGGTTCCTATTCTGAACAAGTGGGTAAGAAGGGTTTGCAAGGCAATATGAAGGGAAGATGCTGAGTGACCGGAAAGTCACTTAACCTTCCTGGATTTGGATGTTCTTATTTATAAAAATAAGCAAGTGGGACCAGACACTCTATGGGAAAATTTCAAATTTTATGAAGACCTTATGACATGACACCAACAAACACTCTATTAAAACATAGACTTTGCTTATGAAACCCAATATGGTTCTTCACTCTCACCTCCTTAAAACATTATCTTCCCTAAGCATTGCCATGACAATTGAGAAATAGTTTTGTGTCTTCCAAGAGAAGGATATTCAGAATTATAGCTAGATATAGGGCAATGCATTTGGAACTTTCCCTGGAGTAAAAGATATAAATGAGAATGCCTGAAAGAACAAGAAACAGACATTACCATTCTTTTAAAATATAAAACTACTCATATTTTGCTGTATTAAATGCTGCTTTAAAGTGTGTACTTTCAAGAGAAAATTCAATAAGATATATGACAAATTTATTAAATTTATGTTCGTAGGGCTTTTATCAAAGGACATAGTTTAAAAATCCCCTGCACACATTGTGAAATTGATCATCTTTACAAAACAACGTCATGAAGTTTTAGAATCTCAGGAATACATAGAGAAGGGATCAGGTTTGCAATTTTGCCTGAAAAGGACACTGCATCAGAAATTGGGATTCTCAGGGCTTGCTGGCAGGATTGCGTCCTGAGATTACCTCCTGACTGAGCATCTGACCCTGGATGTTTTCATTCTGCCTTTTGATTTTCCACATATGAAAGTGGGAAATAACTACCATTTCCTCACATCAAGCTCTTAGTGCTATTTTCTTGGTCTTTATTGTAGCATTGCAGTATAACACAAAATTTACTGTTTTAACCATGGTTAAGTGTACGATTCAGTGGCATTAAGTACACCCTTACTGTTTGTTGTTCAACCATCACTACCATCCTTCTTCAAAACTTTTTCATCTTTCCAAACTGTAACTCTGTACCCATTCTCTTATTTGAACAGTATTTCTCTTGATCCACTTAGAGCACAACCAATAGAGTTCTCATGCCAGGTACCCCTGCAGTATGGCGGTGAGAAAATAATTTTATAGAATTATGAAGGGAGAATTGAAAACTGCAGACTTGCTAGTTCGATGTCAAATGTGCTACAAGGTTTACATATCAAGTCATGGTGATTAAAAGCCTCCTTGATGCCCTCAAAAGTGTGAATGTTTGAACTCTGAGATGCATATACCCACTCCGTGAAAGCAGACCAAGATGACCCTTGCCCCTTTCAGTGAAAGGAAAGACAAGTGTTCCCTGGGAAGGCTGACAGAGTGAAGGAAGCATCGCTGGGAGATCGACCCTCCAGGGACGGGGAGGAACCAGGCAGGCTGGTTGCTTCTTCCCAGACAGCACGTCCCTGAGTGCCATGGAGCCCGGGGATTTTCCCAGGCTCCGCCTTCCACCTGTCTACACTCCATTATCAACTGTTGATTTTGAATCTCATGGCCTTTACTTGCTGCTTTGGGTTATCCTTGCCTTCCTGCCTCCTCTTGCCCATACATGCCAGATCCCCTGGCCCTCACATTCAGCCCCACCCCCATCTTGGATAGGACAAGGTTCCCTTTTGCTTAATCCTGCACTATTGTAGGTCGGTCCCATGTTGGAAATATGAGCTCATTCTAATAGCACTTATCCTTTAAAAAAAAATGACAGAGCTTCTAGCTTTGCCAACTGGAAACTATCTCATTAAAGATATCTTTTACATACAATGTGTTATGCATTTGTTCTGCCACTCACTCAACAAACATTTGCACAATACCCTGCATGTGCTCGGCACTACCTTAGGTGCTGGGAGAACGTTGCTGCCCTCATGGAGTTTAAAGTCTTTAGGGAAATAGAGATCAGAAAATGGGCCTTGCCATAGTGTGTTTAAGCAGTATGATAGGAGAGGCAGACTGGGTCTGTCTGAGCCACGGCAGGGGCAGCTAAGTTGGCTAGGGGCCCAGACAAGCCTTCCTGGGGAAGTGACATCTAAGCCGCAGCCCAGAGGAGAAGGAGTTGGCCAAGCACTGTAGTAAGGGACTTGGGACCCACAGATAATAATAACTTCATTTATTTTTCAAACATTAAATGTTCCTGTTAGCCAGAAAGAAAAAAAGAAACTTACCTGATGTGTAGGCAACAGAAAAAGACTTCAAAAACCTAATCTAAATGCAGTCGGGTCCTTGTCTTTGGGGTAAATAATGACATTGTCATGTGATGAGATTTCTTTTCTTTTTGCATTTCAGTAATAACATCACATCAAGTGAGACCCCAAAAAGGATTTAAAACTAGCCCTAAGTGTTTCTATCTGACATTTAGAGCTTATTATTAATGCCCAAGTCAAACAGATTGATCATGTCGTCAAGATTTTAAAATAAAATGTGAAGACTTGGTATATTTGATTTAAAGAATTCAGTCATGCATAAAGCATCAGTAATGCCTTTATTCTTTACAACTCACATCTGAACTCAGACATGGAAAGATGTATGTGCTCTGTCAGGGGCTCTTAATTTATGGTCTGGGACATCTGGGACCTTTAGGAGGTCCCCAAATATTGAGAAATTATATTCAAAACTTATGTATATTACTGAGGAGAAGTTCCATAACTTTAACTGATTGCTCAACAAAAAATCCACATTTTTCCAAGTGCAAGAACCACCACTCTAAAGTATGGCAGCAAGTGCTAAGAGGACAACTAGAGCCAGGTGGAACTTTAGAGATCCTCAAACATGAATTATTCCCCACATGGATTAAGAAATGGAGGTACAGTTTTATACTCATATTCAAACTGAATGTGTTCTCCAGGCAAGAAAATCAACTTAAAATAATGGCGGTAAAGATGTTGGTGAGCATAAAATCAATTTAAGGAAGGAATTCCAAACAATAAGGACTGATAATCACTAGAGCAGCATTTCTAAAAAGGAGTGCAGAACTTACCTTATTGAAACATTATTTGGGGTTCAAGTATTTTACATCTTGTGATCAGTTGGACATATAGGCTAGATTGGAGTTCAGCTTTATAATCTCAAAAAAGCCTCCCTAATTAAATATATTACCAATTTATCAATCCAGAACTTAAAAATCTGTTGCCTAAACTAATACAGGTAGTATTGATAAAGATAGTATTTTAATTCTGTTCTTAAAAAAAAACAAAACAGCTTTCAATGTATTAGTCTAGAAGATTCCATATTAGTTAACATCAATGAGTCAAAAGGACGGACAATTTAATTTTAAACAATTGATGTTGTTTTTCCCTTCATTTGTTAGAATCAGGCTCAAGCCAAGCTCACATGGAATTTCAGTTAGGCTGATAAGGATCTCAGTTCAACTACGCAGGAAAATGCACATTTTATTCAATTTCTTTAGTATTCCTTTACTTCTTCAAATGGTAGACTCTAATACAGAAGTCTTACTTTATATACTTTCCTTATCTGTGTTGTGCTGCTAGAAGAACTGTAGCTAAGTAATTGCTGAGATATTAGAGATATTACAGACCTCTGCAATACAAATGTAATAGGAAAGAGTTGAGGCTCCAAATAAACTGGTATCTAAACAAACCAAATCTAAGCAACTTTTTAAAGTTTTCTCTTCAGGGGAAATCTCACAAAATTTCCCTAAGGTAATATATAAGTAAAACCCGTATGTAGGCAACAGGCAATTTCAGCTACATTTCAAGGATTTCTACAGAGAACAAACACAGCGATGACAACAGTGAGCATGTGGAAAATGATAAACCAGCCACACAGAGAAGATAAATGCTCACAAAACAGCATTTACTATCTGATAGAGGCATATTTTGTTCAGAGACACTGGAAGATGCTAAGGGTATCACTCGTGCAGAATGTTTCTTCATCTTTTGAAGTGGTTCACCTTGTTCACAGTGCTTTTTCTGAGTTCGATTTGAATCTCCTGTTCTCTAGCAAACTCTCTGCTTTGGCTGGTGCCTAGATGTCACTCTTGAGATGCTGCTGAAAGCTATGAGTACTGGTGCACCATTTCCCTGGGAAAGCATTTACCACACATTCAAAGAATGTTTGACTCCACTAAAACGTGTCTCTTAATCAATTGTTAGGCACAATGGGAAACTATGACAAATGGAGGGGGAATCAAGATTCTTTCCACTTAAAGTGCATCAGGGTTGCTGAACCGAAGCATTACCTATATATATTATACGTATAAATGCAAATGTAACTGAGGCACAATATTTCCGTGGTGCAGCCAGAAGGAAGCAAATGCAATAAAATCTATGGAAAAACATTGAATCCGGTGTGCAAATCAAAGAGAAAGACTGTGACACCAGGTTTTGCATTCTGACTTTGATGCAAGGTGATTAATTTGTATAGGACCTTCAATATTAAACTGTTCCCATAAATAAAAAAGCAACAGAATTTTCTTATTCAGTGATGACAGATATTACCACGTTGTATAGGCATCAGTTGGCTCGTCACCAGCATGGATAGATCTCCATGGTTGCTAGGCACTTGGATGCACAAGCTCGGAGCCCAGGCAAGAGGGATGGAGCTTGAGAGCATCAGTGCAGAGACTGCAGCCATGGGAGGAACTGACAAATGGCGGGGGATGGGGGGTACTGGGGAGCTGTGGGAAGTAAAGAAGAGCCAGTCTCCCGCACAGCTCTGAAGACCACTTTTTAAAGAAACCAACTTTTTAGTTTGAAATAATTTAAAACTTACATAATTGCAAAAAGAGACATCCTGTAAACACTCCACAAGCATTTTCTCACACTCATACAGACTTGTCTAACTACTGCCACAGTCAGGACACCCAACAGTTTCATCACCCCAAAACCACAATTCCCTTCAGATCCACCCGAAGTGGTGGTGTGCATCAGTAGTTTTTTCCCCTTTGATTGCTGGCTGCTATTTCAGGGCACGACTCTACCCTAGTGGAAACACTAACTTTTAAGGGACTAAGAGAAGAAAAATAACCTATAAATAAGAGTAAGAAAAAACAGACAGGAGAGCTGGAGTCCAGGACTAGAGGAAGAGGGTGCTCAGCTGTGTCAATGGCTGCAGAGTGAGATAAGGACAGAAAATGCAGCAGCAACAACCACAACCAACAAGCTAGTGAGCACCCACCATGTGCTAGGAAGGTGCAGGGCTCTGAAGGCAAAATGGGAAGAAAAAACTAGACCTGGTCGCTGCTCCCCTGAGTCTAGACCGTGAGATAAAACCAAGCAAATAATCTCACTATTAAAATATAAGAGATTATAAGTGTGGATAAAGAAAAGGAATGATGTTTGTTACAAGACTGTATAACAGAGGCACTAGAACTAACCTCCAGTTTATTCATTCAATTCTTTTCATCTGTTGTATTTTCATTCATTGTGCATGTCTTATTGAGTGCCTAGTACTATGTGCCAGCTCTGTGCAAGGTTATGGGGATGTAACAGTAAATGATACGGACAAGGTTCTTATTTTTGTGGTGCTTACATTCTAGGGGTAGAAGTGATGATTGAACTGAAAGATCTAAATGATAAGAAGTAGTGAAGTAGATGGAGGATGGCCACTCCACAGAGAGAGAAGCATGTGCAAAGGTCCTGTGGCAGGGTGCAGTGTGGCTCATTGGAGAAACTGGGAAAATTCCCAGTGGCTGAAAGCTATTGGGTGGCTTTAAGCAAGGAGGTCAGTTGATCTGTTTTGTGGCTTAAAAGAATCAATGGGATAACTGTGTGAAGAGTGGCCTACAATGGAGTAGAGAGTTCAGGTAAGAGATGGTGGTAGGTTTGACTAGAGTGGTAGAGTGAAGATGAAGGTGAGTAGGCAGAGCTAAGACAATTTTGGAGACAGACACAAAATGTGATGATATGTTATCTAATCCAAGCCAAGAGAGAGGTAGAAAGTAGGGGATGAGAGAGGGGGGAAAGCCTAAGAATAACCCCCTCCTCCAATTTCTGGCTTTTGCAACTGGTGGATATTACTGAGCAATGAAAGAAGAACAAATACAGGAGAGGGGAGGATACATCTGGATGTGGAGAAGGGTGGGAGGGAGACTCAGTGATCCTTCTTAGGTGTGTAAAGTTTGAGAAGTCTATGAGACGTGCCAGAGGGGATGTCAGAGAGGCTGCTGGCTTGTACAATCTATTGCTCAGAAGATACCAGGAAGCTGGAGAAATATGAGAATCATCAGCTGAGAGATTTTTCAAATCCATGTAGCTACAAGTTGAGGTGAGATTGGCTAACACACATAGAGAGAGAGCTATAGGAGGAAACAGTCCTGAGCCCCATGACCTCCAGCGAGGTTGAGATGGAGCCAGTGAAGGAGACAGAGGCTTAATTAAACAAGCATCTGTGGAACCGAAATTCAGAAAGGCCTAAAGGATGGTAGCTTAATATACCCCATTGGAAATGCCAGAAGACATTATTTTCCAGGAATTACAAATGTATTCTTGGAAGCTAATGAGCTGTTTTGATTTCTGAGAACAAATTTAAATAAGCTTGAGAAATTGCATCAAACAATTTATGCCAGTGTATGTAATTACACCAACACATATGGCATCTAACAACCACTCACTACTGCAATAGCATGTGAAAATGTTAACAAAGCAAGGGAAAATCTAGCCTTTAACTCATAGTTTCCTGGCTATACCAGTGTAAGTAAAATAGCTTTTACTTCCAGCTTTTATTGTTGACTTGCTGAAGTAGGTTTTGCATGCTTTTAACAGATACTTCAAGCAAATTATCTGTAACTTACATAGCAAATCTTAATGATTGCTTCACAATCACTCAATTAGACAGCTCGGGGCATGAAGGGAGTGTGGGTGGGCATGTAGGGATCTAGAAGAACCAGGAGTTAGGCAGAAACTTCCCTGCAGAAACCCAACCAATCTTCACCACATAAAACCTGGGCACAGCCCCTCAGGTGGGGGTGGGAACAGCCTGGGAGGAAATATTTTCTATATACTGGTTTACTTACTAAGCATATACGTCTTACTGAAACAGAGTAGACTGTCACTTAACCAGCACCCATGGGGATTGGTAGATGCTGGATAAATGCAAGTAGACTCCCCATTCAAGCAATGGGCAATCAAGCAAACCAGCAAAACCTCAAGCAACTGGCAAACAAATTTGGCCGATTGCTTGAGAGGGTCAGTTGCTTGAGTTCCAGTTAACAGAGAGTTACTGTACTTTCAAAACTTACTTTCTACTCTTTATTGCAGAGGCTACACGGAAAATATTCTCAGACGCTCTGTTCCTTGTGCTGTTTATAGAAGATTCGCAGCACATTTGTAGATAGCGTTAACAATTTATTAAGACTGCTCATATATCTGATTGCATGTTACCCTTTCATTGATCTGTGAGGGATTTACTATTATCTTTGCTTAACTGATGAAGAAACCAAAGCTCATGCAAGGTTGCTAAAAGTAATTTCTCAAATGGCTAGCAGTTTTCCAAATAAATACTCTAAGATTGGTTTATTCCAGAATCATGTATTAAACACTTGCTATGGATCAAGAAATGGGCTAGGATCTAGAAATAAAAAAATAAATTAGGCAATAATTTCTGTTCACAGTCTGATACTTGTCAGTAGGGTTATCAGACAAAATCCCATACAAAGTTTGGATAGATTTATACTAATAATTAATTATTCATGATTTATCTGAACATTTAACAGAATGTGCTGTATTTTTATGTGCAAAATCTGGCAATCCTACAAGTTATTAGAAACTTTTTATGAACCACCTAGATCAAGAGAGCCCTCATTATTTTTACATTATACAAAGTGTTTCTAAATGTTTTATTTTCCAGAAAAATTATATCTGCCAACAAAATGCAAAACACAGACTGATGTTTATTAACCACAGTCTAACCAGATAACAAATTATAATTTTTATTACAACAAATAATTACAAATCATTTTTTCTAGCTAAGAAAAATCTTATCTCTTTTAAACTCATTATATAGAAAAGTCCTTTTTAGTTTACAAAGACTTTTGCATAAAGAAGAAATGATATTAATCCCAATTTACACATGAGGAAACCAAGCCACATGACTTGCTTATGAGTAATAGTAAGTCGTGGTGCTCTGAACTCTGTCAATCAATTTCCAGCCCAAGTGCTTCTTTTTCTGTAGGATTCTGGATGCTGATGACAATCATAACTGCTGACATAGAATCCTAAAATTGAACACTTACTCTCTCAGTTTTGGATGGGGCCACAAAAGCACAGAACAATATAGAAGTTGTCAAGTGTCCCCAGATTCTAAAGTCTGTGCATCGCCTAAGACCTCCTGTAAGAGTGATGGTTTTGGGGAGAGTTGCTGATGAGCTGTGCTGTGGCACCTCACCCCTAGCCTCATGGTGGTGGAGGCAGGTGCTTTCCACTCACTTCAGGTAGATGGAAAACATGGGGATCACTGGGGGCATTTGGTGTGTGTCCACTGGGGGCTGGGGTTCATAAATGCTGCTGCCTGAGTCTCCCCCGCAAAAGTTCAAAGGTAGAATTTTGTAGATGATCCTGTGGGATAGGAGAGTATGAAGAGCAGCACTGGGTGCAAGTAACCTCTCTCCCAATGATTGGACAAGGTGATATGTGTTGGGGACCAGTGAGGGAGTTGGTCTAGTGGTCTTAAAAGGGATCCTGCCCAAGAAGAGAGCTTAGAGGGGTGACAGGACCCCAACAGAGTAGGGGTAAGAGGACCCCTGAAGCTGAGGGTTCAGGGCATCATAAACAGTTTGGGTGGGAGAGACAATTCCTTAGAACTCTTTGAATTGCTTTATATTTATTCATTCTTGTTCACTGTCATCACAATTCTAAGAACTGCAATTATCCCATTACACAGGTAAGAAAAGCTGAATTACCAGCCCAAGTTCATACAGGAAATGAAGCTGGAATGGAAACTGAGGAAGTTTAGCTGCAGAGACAGGTGTTCAAGTTCTGCTGATTCTAATAGGTTCGTATTTAATTTAATCCCTAAACAACCCTGTTACTGTCCTATGATTATGTTCAGCTAGGTCAATAGGACATGAAGCGAAAGTTTCTCAGAAACTATTGATATTGTCATAGAGAACAACAGCAAAAAAATAAATAAACAAATCATATTCAGGCCACACTCCCCCTCCCCCATTCCCAAAGGCTCTGGAAGTCATTTGACAAATAGCAGAAATGATTGAAGACAATGCAAAGTGGCTGTAAAAGTATTGAACCTGATGTGCAGTCTCTGCTTATAAGCTTCTGATACTCAGTCACAGCGGGTAGGTAGTACAAAGTGAAGAACTTCTGACATTAACTGGTATGACAAAAATTTTCATCTATAAAAAACCTGCAGTTTTATGCATATATGAGGAAACACACACAAATTTATAAATATATAAAATGAAATCCTCCAGAGGAAGGTTCTAGCTGGAACTACAAAAAGCTGGCTCAATCTTCTAAGCTAATTGATGGAGGTGCTAAAATTACCTCTACAAGGAATCATCACCATTAGATTAAACCACTTTACATATTCTAAATTACTATTTTAATAGAATTTAATACGACATTATTACAAATTTGTCCTGAGTAGGCTAGGGCATGAAGCCAGGTGGTTTGGGGCTTTACAGTCAAGTAGGACTAGAGCAAGATTCAGCCTTTCTAGAATGAGAAAGCTTACTGCAGAGAGGCAGGTAGCCAGGGGGAATGCATATTGTCATGCCTACCCTAAACCATGTCTTCATGATAAGTTTCTGCAGTCTTCCCATGAGGAGCCACCTCTGTTGCCCTCTAGGTCTCTCTGGTGCAGGTGAAGCTGGACACCCCCCCAAGCCCCTGAGTCCAGGATGGACACACAACTAGTCTTGACCAATCAAACTGTTCCATAACTCAGCCAAATAAGACTCAAGGTAAACCAATGAAGGCTGGCCCCAAGACTTTTGCTGGACCTTATAGGAAACATACTCTTTAATCATTGACATTGCTTAAATTCGTAGAATGCAAGCTTAGCATTGTTGGGGTCATCTTTGCCACAAAAGAAAATAGAGAGACAAGGTCATCATTGTCTTGACACTCTTAACAGGCCTCACTTAAACTCAGTACAACCCCTGGATGTTTCAATTTTATAAGCCAATAAATTCTGGTACTTTTTTGTTTTTCTGAATTCAGTTTGAGTTAGGGATCCATCACTTGTAAATGACAGGGTCAGGATCATTTTAATGGCCCTAAGCAAGGGAGGCTGATGACATTTGACCTAATATCTACTGCCAGCACTTGGAAACCAATTTGAAAACACCATTATTGGCTGCGTCAAAGATTGTCAATTACAGAGTTTGACCTGACAGGAGATAATTGAGAGATGCCCCTGAATCACCATACTGCCTATTCCGTGCCCAAAATGTATCTTACCTCATTAATGACACAAGCTATTCTATTTTCTCATTCTCTCTTATCTATATGCATAAATTAAAAAGACAGAAGATTAATTAAGAAATCTCCACCATCCCACCTTCATGTTAATATTGCATCTTCTGCTTGAAATTAACTTGGATCTATAAAATTTCATTTTGGTTCACGCTTATGCTTGGTTTACTGTTCACCAAAACACATGTTTATTTATTTTATCAGTGTCAGATAAAACTTGGATATATGATCCCATGATTCCATATTAAAATAATTCCAGGGACATTACTGCCTTCTTGGAAAGAGGCCTGATAATTTATTAGGAGATGTGGCAGAGGGTAAGGTACTGACTCCAATTTATTACATAAATAAAAATGGTCTAAATCTCCTAGGCTACTCATCATGAACCTACTAGTAGATACTCTTATTTCTACCAGTACACTCCAGCCTTAGAAAATTTGGGGTCCTAGATCTCCTGGCATAATGAAGGGAAGATATAGGCTGATCTATTGATAAGAACCTTAAGAAACCCTTTTCAGCTCATGGTGCCCACTGACATCCTGGGTGTGTGAGACATCATCTCAAGTCCAGCCTGAAGAAGCAAACTTTTCCTCAAAGCTGACAAAGACCAGTCCTTTCTTCTATATTAAAAATCTTCCCTTCTTTTCCCTCAATATAACCCCTTCCTTAGAACATAACAACTCACATCTCATAAGTCAGTGAGGCCCCAGTCCGGAAAGGCGGGCCTTGCTTGTGTTAATGGAGGGAAGGTACAAGTTTCTCCCCAAGGAGCTCCTCTGGTTTCCTTATCTTCTAACATGCACTGTAGATGTTCCATGTAGATCCACGTGTTTTCAGTATCTTGACTACATGGTGTTTTCAACATCTTGGGGATTCAAATTCCATGAATCCCAATGAGTAAATATGGAAAAAGGAAAGAATCCATCTCTGCTCATCCAAACCTTAATCACAAAAAGTACCAAGCAAGCAAGAAATTCAAAATGACTGTAGACCTTAGATAGGGAGAAGAAATGTCAGAAAGCTTCAGGCCAGATGAACCTAATCTCTTTGAGCCTCAGTTACCTCATTTCTTAAGATGGGCACATTGGTCTGGAGACCCTAGACAGCAAAAAACAAGAATGTTAAAATGCAAACACCCTTCAAAATAAACATTGGTGAAAGGAATGACTATATCTTTTTTGTTGCCTTACTTAAAAGTAAATAGCAAAATCCTCACACAGTTTATCAAATAGAACTGACTAATCTGAATACTTAACTTTGAGAGTTTGAGATGTACTCGGATCTACTGTCCACTTTGGCTCTGTAATTATGTGTATGAGAAGAGGGAAAATGATTTGGGATACTGAACCAAAGCTGATGGTTCATCTTACAAAGTCCTAATCCAGAACAGTTTAACTAATCACTAATTTCCTTTTTTATTTAGTGCTGATGCCACCTCATGGAAGATTCTGCTGGCCTTGTATTCCCCAGGCATTTTCCCCTCCATTAGGGCACCTCTTTAGATTGCAGGCAACCCCTTCAGACTGTTAGAAGCACTGACCTTCAGTATTTCAAAAAAATCTCAAGTACACATCCCTCTGGAAGTTCAATATCTCAAAAGTCACAAGGCCATTTACAAGGATTACTTTCAAAGGCCTTTTATGGTTACTATTAAATAAATATATATATGTTCAGTGCACTGGAGCTTTAGAGGAGAGATAAAAGTAGAATCCCTGCCTTGAAGTATTTGCAATCTCCTGCCAGGCCGAATAAAATAAGGCATGAAAGAACATTTCAGTGTAATAAGAACAGTCAGGTCTCACTGAGGAAGAATTCAGCGGGGAGACTATTTCTGAGAGGATCCAGCAAAGCTGAGGCTCTGCCCTCTGCTACAGAACCAAGTGGCCGGAGAGAAATGGGAGCCACGGAGTCACTCTGTTTGGGCCTGAGGTAAATGTGGCCCCCCAGGGACCACTGCCCCAACTGTTGGCTCTGTGTCCAGACTGTAGGGAGAGCAGTTCAGCCCTGGGACTTTGATTCACTCTTCAACACCCCAAGTTTGGATATGAAACAGAATTGCTGGCAACACACATTTATTTAGCTTCCTTATCTGCTTCCTAATCAAGACCATGGCTACGTTTTGAAAATGTTGCCCTGAAGTAATACCTGCCAGGGAGCTGTGGGTGTTTGCTGCCACCAGGCAGAACAGAGGTCCTCCAGGGCGGCCACCTTGTCAGGGCTGGGGCCACTCCTGTTGGGGTATTGTCTGCCAGGGCTGCGGAAACAAAGTGCCACACGCTGAGTGGCTTGAACAACAGTAATGTATTGATCTCTCCGCTACACTTTCCGAGTCTGTGTACCACCACCGAATCCAAAGCGGTTGCTGTAGACCTAAAGGTTGTGTCCCCCACCCCCGCCCCTACAAAATTCACATGTTGAAACCTAATACCCAAAGGTGGGGCATTTGTGAGGTGACTGTGTCATGAGGATGGAGCCCTCTTGAATGGATTAGTGCCCTTATGAAAGAGACCCCAGGGAGCTCCCTCGCCCTTTCACCACGTGGGGTCACAGTGAGAACACAGCCATCTGTGTAGTGGGATGTGGACCCCCAGGAGACACCGAATCTGCTGGTGTGTTGATCATGTTCTTTCAGCCTCTAGAACTGTGAGAAATAAATCCCAGTTGTGTACAAGCCACCTAGTACGTGACATTTTGTTATAGCAGCCTGAAAGGACCAAGACCGCTTATTTCTGCCGATGCCCACACCATAGTCTTCTGCGAACCATTCTTAGTTCTTGTTGCCAACACATATAGACTTGCACTCTCCACCAACAGCTCTCACCTCGTACTTGTGTGTCATAGCCAGTTATCAGTAGTGTCACTTCACATTTATCACCCATGATAAATGGCCAGCATTTAAAAGTGATCATTTTCATCGATTAGTATGGCTATCGCTTTAGTGCCACTCCTCTCACTCATTTATAGCCCAATGCTTGTGATTCCCCCAGTCCCCTAACCATGAAGAGTGTCCCTGAGGAATAAAGAAGAGGGTATTGCTCCACACAGCTGCCAGGTCATTTTCCTCAGGCACAGGGTTGATCCTGTCACTGTCTCCTCTTCAAGAGTCTTCAAGAGCTTCCGCTGGACTCCAGAACAAATGTGCCATGTTTTAGCACAAATCACCCTGAGCTCTGCTCCCTCTCTTCCCTGCCTGCATTCCCAACCTCATCTTCTATGATCCTGGTCTCCTTTCACATTTTGCATTCTAGTCAAATTGGACTACTGGTTTTGTGTAAACAATTTTTTTTAACATTCTATTTCTGTGTCTTTATTTTTACTCTTCTTTCTGCTTGATATTTGTTGCCCCAGTGACAGGTGCCAATTCTTATGCAATTCCCCCAATAAGAATCTATCCTCCCCCGATGCTGTGCTTTTGTGACATTCTTAGTGTAAATGACTTAGCACAATTATTACATTCCATCATGACTCCATTATTTGTGCATCTTGTCTTGGCTACTAGATAGCATGTTCTGAAATGGACAGACCTGCCTATTTCCCTGAAGTACTGAGCATAGAGACATACAGGTGTTTACTCAAGGTTCAATTTGAAAGCTGTCGAGGAATCAAGAAGCACAAGTTTAAGCACCATCTGGGTCTTTGACTCACAAGGCTTTTGTTTGCTTCTCTTGATTTCCTCTGTGTTCAGGTCTTTCCAAAGGAACTAGTTGCCAAGTGTATAGTCTTTCCTCTGTCTTTCCTCTTTGGGGTCATAGAAGGGGGAGGGCCATGAGACTCCTAGCATGGCTTTTTAGTCCTTTCCTGGGCTTTGATCTTTCCTGCGGCTGGACAGATCTTGGACAGATCTTCACGCAGGCTATAGTCCCCATTCAGAAATCAGGCCCTCACTGTGATTTATTTAGCATAATAATACCGGTGGACAATTCATTATTCTGGGGAATTTGAGGTTTTTAAACATTCTAAAATTATTAGGTAAAGAAACAGCATTAGAAAGGTACAAAAAGAGAAAGATGTCAGTTCTGTGTTTGCCACTAATTTAGCATATACATAGCACAGTGCTATGAACTTGGGTAAGTTACTGTGTCACTTTGAGAGTTACTTAACCTCTCTGAGTCTCAATTTTTGTACCTATTCAGAGATTTTTTTTGAGAATCAAATAAGAATGTACATAACACATGTCAACAGTGTGCTTGACACACAGCAAAGGCTCAGTGAGAAGCAGCTATTAGGATTATGAAAACTCGGGTACGTTGATTTTTCTCCTTGTGAAGGAATGGATTCTTTCCTCTTCAAAACCGAGATCAGAGTTGTCATTTAGTATCGTCCGATAAGACTGTTTTATGAAATGCACTAAGAGTCTCAGATGAAAGCCTCTCTATGATGGGAAAAATTTATATTATATTTTCAGAGAAGCAGTTAGCTATGATTTAATGTGAAATATTTATTTCTCTAATACTTTATTAATAATACTGATGCCAAATAGATAAGCTTTCTAAATGTTACAATTCATTATTTTAAGTGCCTTTTAATCAAATAGAAATATCTGTATTGACACAACTTTGATTCAGCACTTGTCACAGGGACAGTGGTATTTGCCAGGTCTATAATAAATTTCTTTGCTGTCTGCATATATTTGAGATCCTCAACAATTAATTAGAGAGGAAGAGCTCCTTTAGTAAAACTAAATAGCAGACAGGAAAAGAGGAGCCCTTATCCATCAGGTTCCAAGGGACTGTCTGACACTTTAGCTTTTTTTTTTAATTAAAGGGCACAACACTAGTTTCCTAATTCCAACACCAATTCCTAAACTGAGATCTAGTTTAAAGCCAGATATGGCTATGGTTGTCAAGGTTCTTTGGGAAAATGCTAAGGGTCACAGTAGGCAATGCTCTGTATATATAGATGTGACCTGTCCCTATCACCTTAGTCTCAAATGCAAAGACAGGTAAATGAACCCCAGGACAGTGTATACCATATAACAAATACTCAATATATACATGTATATAGAGAGAACTTGTACAACTCAACAACAAAAAAACCAAACAATCCAATTAAAAAATGGGCAGAGGACCTGAACAGACACCTCTCCCAGGAAGACACGCAAATGGCCAAAAGACATGTGGAAAAATGCTCAACTTCACTAGCTATTAGGGAAATGCAAGTTAAAACCACAATGACACACCACCTCACACCTGTGAGAATGGCTGTTATCAACAAGACAAGGAATAACAAGTGCTGGAGAGGATGTGGGGAAAAAGGGACTCTCACACACTGCTGGTGGGAGTGCAAACTGCTACAACCACTGTGGAAGGCAGTGTGGAGGTTCCTCAGAAAATTGGGAATGGAGCTACCATACTACCTGGCAATACTCCTTTTGGGTATCTATCCCCAAAATTTGGAAACCTTAGTCTGCAAAGATATATGTACCCCAATGTTCATCACAGCGCTGTTCATGGTGGCCAAGTCATGGAAACAGCCATAGTGCCCTGCGACAGATGACTGGATAAAACAGCGGTTCTCAACCTGTGGGTCACAACCCCTTTGGGGGTCGAACGACCCTTTTGCAGGGGTCGCCTAAGACCGTCAGAAAACACATAGCAGATATTTACATTACGATTCATAACAGTAGCAACATGACAGTTATGAAGTAGCAACGAAAATAACTTTATGGGGGTCAACACACCATGAGGAACTATATTACAGGGGCGTGGCATTAGGAAGGTTGAGAACCACTGGGCTAAAGAAGCTGTGGGACATATACACAGTGGAATATTACTCAGCCATAAGAAAGGATGAAATAGGGCCATTTATGACAACATGGATGGACCTTGAGATCATCATGCAAAGTGAAATAAGCCAGACAGAAAAAAACTAAGAACCATATGATTTCATTTATATGTGGAACACAAAGCTGAAAGCAATAAAGAAACAAAACTCATGGACACAATCAATAGTTTAGAGGTTAGTGGTTACCTGAGGGTATGCAGGAGAGGGGGCAGGGTCTCAAATACATGGTGATGAAAAGAGAACTGACTCTGGGTGATGAACACAGAACACAACACACAGATGATGTATTGTAGAATTGTACACCTGGAACCCATGTAATTTTTGCTAACCAATGTCACCCCAACAAATTTAACAATTAAATATATATATAGTAAATAAACGAGCTAATTTCTACCCCTTGTTGCCCATTTGAACATTTCAGGACTGTAGATTTAGAAGGAGAGCCTTCAAGCAGAAAGGGGTCAGCAAGACCTAGAGAGAAAGAAGAGAAAATGAAGAGGAGAGGGTGCAATGCTCATCCATAAGAGAGAAGGTGAGACCACCAGGCTTCTGGGTATCATTGTCTGGAAAGCCAAGAGCCTATGGACTAGGATCTTAGGTCACAAGAATTCGGAGATTTCTTTGGCTTTCTTCCTTCCTTCCCCGGGTGTGGCACTGCCTCCCTGCAGTAATTAGAAGGGAAATCCTTAACATGAGAAGAAACAGTGTACTTGGCTTCCAGACGGCAAAGGAGTTGGGACTGGAAGCCCCTCCCCACTATCCAGTTGGTCATGAGTGGAAAGGAATCCTGAGGGACCAAGGTGGCAGTAATTAGAGAAGGGGAAAGCTGTGCACCTGGGTCCTGCAGCAAGGCGGGAAATCACATGCAGGTAGCCTGGGCCAAGTCGCTCCCTGGGTCTCAGCAGTTCCAGGGTGTGCGTTCCTACAATGAGCTGCATGGATGCCACCCAGATTCCTCAAAGGGAGCAGCCGTGTTCAGTAACAACAGTGGGTCATGCTTATGTAGTGCACCCCAGTGCCAGATACTGTTCACGGGACAGGCACCATTAGTATTCCTGTTTTGCAGATGACAAAGCTGAGGTCCAGAGAAGTCAAGTATCTTGTCAGGGTCTCCCTACTGGGAAACGGTAGAGCCAGGATTCCATTCTAGGTGACCTTTTCCCAGAGCCCAGGCAGTTGACCACCACATGACTCCTTCCTCTGTAAATCAGTACAGGAGGGCAGTCCACAAAGTATCCAGCCACATAAGATGAAACTTAGAGGCATTTGTGGCTGGATTGGTTTCTGGACAGCCCTGTACTCATATGTCTGCGGTATGGACCTCAGCTTTATCATCGTTGTTTACTTAACTCTGAGAAAAACAAACAATCCCACGACAAACTATAATTAATGTGTTATCTTGATAAACTTGCTCTTTGGGCCGCGCCGGGCAGCGCACGGACACCGCGGGGCCCGCGGGCAGAGGAAGGGGCCGCGGCCTCCGCCGAGCTGCACGGCTACACCCAGGGGACCGCGAAGGGGGTCTCCCGTACCAGTTTCCGAAGCGGCCGGAGCCGCTCGTCGCCGCCGAAGGCATCCGCGCCGGCAGGAAGGCTCAGCTGAACGCTGGCAGTGTGCTCCTGCTGGGCACCGTGCCTGAGGGCACCATCGTGTCCTGTCTGGGGGAGAAGGCTGGTGACCGGGGCAGGCTGGCCCGAGCCTCCAGCAACGACGCCACTGTCATCTCCCACAACCCCGACACCAAAAGACCTGGGTGAAGCTGCCCTCGGGATCCAAGAAGGTCATGTCCTCGGCCAACAGAGCTGTGGTCAGTGTGGTGGCCGGAGGTGGCCGCACGGACAAGCCCATCCTGAAGGCTGGCCGTGACTACCGCAAGTACAAGGCAAATTTCTGGCCACGGCTGGGGGGTTGTGGCCATGAGCCCCGTGGAGCACCCATTCGGAGGTGGCAGCCGCCAGCACATAGGCAAACCCTCCACCATCCGCAGAGACGCCCGCGTTGGCCGCAAAGTGGGTCTCATCGCTGCCCGCCGGACTGGGCCTCTACGTGGAACCAAGACTGTGCAGGAGAAAGAGAACCAGGGCTGGAGGGCTCAGTAAAGCCTGTCCTTGTGCCAAAACAAAACAAACAACAACAACCAAACACAACTATTTCCCCTCAAAGTAAGAGTGTAAGAGTAAAGCGTTTTGGTAATAGAATCATGAAAAAAATTACTTTTGTGATGGACCAGATCTACTATAAATATAAAAAAAAACAAACCAACTCCAAGAAGCTGCTGAAGAAGCACGAAGTTGTGAGCTAGTTACTTGTAAGCACAGCTAGGCAAATGAGTGCCTAATGCTTGGACCCCAAGCCCCCAGGAGACGGCTCACGGGAAGTGAAGGGACCTCTGTGTCTCTGCTCAGCTATGTCACCATGCCCACGCTCAGAAGGGACATTTGGGTTTGGTTTGCCTGTCTGTTTGTGAGGAATAACCAAATATGTTTGGGCATTCTAGAAAAATGGGGCTCAATTAGGGGGAACGGGCAGGATTAAAAGGGCATATGAAGCACAATTTACCAGTCTTTCTGGCTGGTGAATGCGTGTAGGCCTCCGGGTATGCTCACATGTGCACATATAACTGACCCACGCTGTTGCAGTGGTATGTGAACAAAACGTCCAAAAGCAGTAGGTGGACTAGATCCAAAGGCATCACAATTAGCAGAAAAGCTTGGCTCTTGACCAGCTCCTGCTAGGTCAACCCTTATAGGTCACAGCTGTTCTGACACCTGCACCAATCATAATTTGTGAAGCAATTCATCAGCAGTTACACGGGCCACTGTGGAACCATGACCCATGGTGGAAACCACATGGTCCCCAATGGGCCCTGTCTCCTAGTGTTCACACCCTCACGTAGTCCCCTCCCACATTGAACTTGGATTGATCTGTCTGACGTATCAAATACGGCAGAAATGGTGATATATCACTTTTGAGATTAAGTGATGAATGACACTGTCCTAGTTATGCATTTTGTTTATCAGGTAATTCTTTTGGGGGGAAGCCGGCTGCCATATTGTGAGGAGCTTTGAGAAGAGGCCCATGGAGCAAGAGACTGAAGCCTCCTGCCAACATGAGTAAGTTTGAAAGCTCTTCCTCCAGCCCAGTGAAGCCTTCACATATTTTGACTGCAAGCTCATGAACCATCCAATTAAGCTCTTCCCAGTTTCTAGATTCCTGATTCTCAGAAACTATGTGAAATAATAAATACTTGTTATACACTGGGGGATGATTTCTTATGCAGCAATAGAGAACTAATGCATCCACTTGGCTAATATTGCCAGTTTGAATTGTTCAGTTTTTTCTGCACTGAAGATAGTCTCAGACAATAGTTTAATGGAAAATTAAACTGGGCAGGCAAACTATGTCACCACGTGAATAGAGTTATAGAATACAGGAATAGCCCTTTAAGCCTTTTCATTTATACAGATGCAGGTCTACAGACATGAAATGACTTGGCCATGGTCACCCAGTCAGTGCCACAATGTCATTGCCCTTTCAGGCACCTCCAAATCCAACAAGAGCCTCCCAGCTAGTCATTGGTATCAGAGGCTGGTGGGCAACAATACATGGAAACTGGGAGGAGCCCTTCATATCCCTGATGGTCTTATTGCTGCCTCTGTTTTCCCAAGGTAATTAGTTTCCAGGAATCCAAGACAAAACAGTGTGATGAAGCATGGATTAAGCCAAGGTCAGCTTTTGTCCTTCTCTTTTCTGCTTGGCTGGGTAAATGCTTCTGGGCTTAGGGTCACTAGTCAGACATCAGCCCTACAGCAGGGAGAGTGACGTCCTGGCACATGAGGACATGGCATTCTCATCCCACAGAGGCTTACTAGGCACCTCTCCTGTGTATCCCTCATGCCTACCAAGGCATGCTGTCCAGCTCTAGAGCAGGGGTGTCCAACCCTTCGGGAGGAAGAATTATCTTGGGCTGCACATAAAGTACACTAACATTAACGATAGCTAATGAGCTAAAAGAAAGTCCATACATAATCTTCGTAATGTTTTAAGGCAGTTTATGAATTTGTGTTGGGCCACATTCAAAGCCATCCTCGGCCATATGTGGCCCAAGGCCACAGGTTGGACTAGTTTTCTCTGGAGTTTTTAAGATCTGTTTTATTGTAGTATTTCACCAGCCCAACCTAGGGAAGTCAGGTATATGGTCCAACATTATCAACTCTTTGGTTCCACTCTCACCTTTTATGGAGTTTTATGGTCTTGGTAATGCAATAATCATAAGCCAGTAAATAACTGTAGCAAGAATCAATCTCAGTACTACTGATAACAGAGGTCAGCTTCCTAAAGGACTTCAATCAGGCTATCAAGCCCAAAGCTTCCGTGTGTGAAGGACTATGAACGCTATGAACCCACAGGTGCCCAACATGACAAGATAAGAAGGGTCCTAAACTCCAGAACAGTGAGCTTCAAACTTTTGTGAACATCAGAATGCCCTGGAGGGCTTGTTAAGACAGCTTGCTTGACCACACTCTCAAAGTTCCCGATTCAGTGTATCTGGAATGCAGTCTGATAATCTGCATTTTTAACAACTTGCCAGGTAATACCAGCCCCACTTCGAGAATCACTCTCCTGAGGTTTAGATTCAGGGTCACGAGCTCAAGAGCATTCAAGAGCCAGACAAAAACAAGAAGAACTGGGCATAACCTTAGGGAGTGGTGAGGCCTGTGGCAAGCTGCAATATATATTCACGATTTAAAAGTCATTCAATTAAAAAGCGTTACTGTAAGCCCAGTGCAGGAAGGTAATGTCTGGGACCCCAGCTCGTGCATTTGCTGCCTCCATTCACTCCAACAGCTCCTTTTGAAAGACACAGAAATTGGGTTGGGGAGGTTAGAAAGGGGAGGGGGTGGGAGAGGAGGGGGAGCTAAATATAAGGTGATGGAAAGAGAAGTCACATTAGGTGGTGAACTTATTATACAACAAGTTGACAATGCACTGTAGAATTGTATGCCTGAAACCTATGTAATCCTTGCTAACAGATGTCACCCCAATAAGTCTAACAATAAAAATGAATTAAAAAAAAAAGACACAGAAATTCATACTGTAATCAGAGTTCTGTAACTTGGATTGAGCCCTTTATTTCCCTAGTTCTTTTTCAGAGAAGCTATATAGATCATTAGCAATTATGACATCATACTAATGCCCATTAGAAATGAGCTGACATTGCCACTAGGGAAACGTGATTAGAGCATCTTCAAAGAGTTGGCCAGGTGTGCCGGGTAGTCCTCATTTCGGACTCACTCTCCATCCTCTTTCCCACCCTGCTGTGGTCCCAGGGGCTGACCGCTGGGGACGTGTGAGCGCAGGCTCCCTTCCTTCAGTTTCTGGTTGGGACTGGTCAATAGGAAGCAGTGACAGGAGACTGGAGGCAGGAGGAAAGAGTTCACTCTCCTGGGCCATGGCTGTCCCTGTGCTCTTCTCAGAGTTACACCTACTTTTTCTGGGAAGCTACTCCTTCCCATGGTCGCTTCAGGTCCAAGGGCAGAAACAGCTTCTTGCTTCCCCTTTCCTTGTTGGTTTCCCTGTGTCCTAACCAAACTTCAGTACCTAGTCCCTTTATTATGCAATCACCCCTTTCGAGTGTGCGATGTTTTCCCTGCCTGGATCCTACCTGATCCACTATTTTGCTGCACCAGGCACAGAATATTTCTTATTAGTATCAACGTTACATTAAGACAATTTAGCAACAACAAAGCAAATAGCAGAACAGTGGTCATTTGGCCTTTAGTAAAACTAACCACTAACAACTAAAGTTGTCCAATTACAGAATTCGCATTTTTGTCCAAGTGCCAATCAGCATTCCCCTTCTGGGGCTCAGGTTGCTCGGGGGAAGACCAGACAAGCACAGTATCAGCCTGACCTAGAAGCTTGTTGCTACCCAAGCCTCACATGTGTTTGCTATTGTTACAGAGGGACTCTCAGCTCAGTGACCTCTGAAAATACTGGTGAGAGCCCTGGAAAAAGTGACTGTCATTACAGTGCAGGAACTACAGAACCAGGACACGGTTGCATGCACCTGACATCTCAACACAATTGCTCACATTTCTCCAGTTCGTGAGTGACACATTTGGGACAAGCATCAACGCTCTAGCTCCATGGGGTTCTACCAACGGAAAATGCCACAGGTCACTAAAAACAGAACCTGACATTGCCACAGACTGGTCTGCTGGTCAAATAAGGCTGCCAGGTCCTTGTTAGCAGTGACAAGTCAGTATCACCTCTTCTTCCATGGCAAGAAAATACGAATCATCCTGGGTCCTAAGGCAAAGCCATAAGCGAAAGATTGCAAATTGGTAGCTTGCAGGCACTGCACGATCTGCAGGCCATGTTTCAGTCGGCCCAAATCGTGCTTTTATTTTTATTTTTTTCACTTGGTGGCCAATATACAATATTTGGGAGATTTCATATGAAATTTTGGATTTTCAGCTTTCATTGAAAAAAAATTCTCGTAACAGTACAGTGCTGTCCATGGAGTAAAATACTTGATCAGCCTTGATGGAAATATTAATGGCTATAAACTAATAAGAGAATGAGGATGGTTCAGTGTTGCCCATCACCTAGAGAGACATTACATATAGTCAAGTATCTATTCAGCTACTGGAGACAGAGGTACAGAGAATACAGTAGTCTCCCCCTTTATCCATGGCGAGTACTTCTCAAGACCCCCAGTAGATGCCTGAAACCCTGGATGGTGTCAAACCCTATCTATATAGTTGAGCCTTGGACAATGCCAGGTTAGTGGTGCTGACTTCCCAAGCAGTCAAAACTCCACGTATAATTTTTTACTCCTCCCAAACTTAATCTACTGTTGACTGGAAGACTTATGACAACATAAATAGTAGATTAGCACATATTTTGTATGTTATAGGTATTCTTACAATAAAGTAAGCAAGAGAAAAGAAAGTGTTATTAAGAAAATCATAAAAAGAGAAAATACATTTACAGTATTTATTGAAAAAATCTGCCCATAAGTGGACCTGCACAGTTCAAACCTATGTTATTTATCAGTCAACTGTACTGTTTTTCCTGTGCATACATACCTTTTTACTTAAAGGAAGCATTTTATGACTTCTCTTTGGCATATCTGAATTGCCATTATTTTGCGTTTTGGGGCCATTATTAAGTAAAATAAGGGTTGTTTGAATGCAAGCGCTGATAACCAAGATGGGTACTAAGTGACTAATGGGTAGGCAGCATATACAATGTGAATGTGCCGGACAAAGGGGTGACTCTTGTCCTAGGCAGGATGGACTGAGATGGTGAGAGAGTTCATCATTCAGAACAGCATGCAATTTAAAATGTATGAATTGTTTATTTCCGAAATTGTTCATTTAGTATTTTGGATCATGGTGGACCATGGGTAACTGAAATCCAGAAAGTGAAACTACAGATAAGGGGGAACTACTGTGCATATTTCGGTCAGCCTGAGTTCAGCAAGCACATTACAGATGTTCCTGGACTTTCAGTGGGGATACATCCTGATGAACCCATCATAAGTTGAAAATGTCACAAGTCAAAAGTGCATTTAGTAAACCTAAGCTACAAAACATCATAGCTTAGCCTAGCCTACCTTAAACATGCTCAGCACAATATCCAAAACACAACGGCAACACAGTTCAAATCTGTTGTTTACTATCGTGACCTCATGGCTGATTGGGAGCTGCTGCTGTGTGCTGCCGCCAAGACCACGAGAGAGTAACGTACCGCACAGCACATCTCACTAGCCTGGGAAAACACCAGCATTCAAACACTGAAGTATGGTGTCTACCCAACGGGTGTCACTTTCACACCATTGTAAAGTTAAAAAATTACAAGTTGTGCCATAAGAAGTCAGGTCGTGCCTGTACTTGTGGTTTCATAATTGCTAAGGGATGACTGTCGCAGGGTGCTATCTCTCTTTCATTACTGAGATGGTGGGAGACGTCTATTTAACAGGAAGCTGGACAGCCCAGCTCGGAATCATGGATCACATGGACTCAGAACGAAAAGCACGCTTCCTTCCATGTGTGACAATAATTGTATCAGCTCCTAGGGAGGTGCTTCTGTAAATATCGGGCCTTCTGACCTCCAGACCTTCCCGTTGACCTGAAGGCATTCAGGCACAGTGACAGATGCGGCTCCAGGTTTGAAAACAGCCTACTCAAGCAGGGAATGGTGTCGGCTTTCCCGGGCTTGCCGAGAAGGGAGGCAGGCAGGGGCCATGGGCACCCCATTTCTTGGTGGGCTGATTTAACATGTTTTTGCTTCAGTGCAAAGCCAACCACTCTAGGGACCTTCTTTCGTCTTCTCCTTTCCTCCCCTTTGTCATCCACTCTTCACACTTTGAAAACACACCACCACCACCACCGTCACCGCCACCTAAAGACTGAAAACAAGCAGCAGTTTATAGAGGAAAGAAACTTGCAGGAGTGGAAACCATTACATTCCTCACCTTGGGTCTTCCACACAGCTTATCCAGACTCTTCTCATCACCTGAAAGGTGGGTTAAGACTTAACACAGCTTCAAAATTTAAATCATCATAGTAATGGTTAACATTTACTGCACTAGGCATAAAATTATGGGCCAGGTATGTCTCTCGCTTTATTTAGACCTCTATTTAATTCACCTCGCAATCCTATGTGGCATGCACCATTATCGTCTCAGTTTTAAGGCTGAGGAAACCGAAGCTAAATAACTTGTTCAAGTCCATCCAGACAGTTAGTAGCAGAGCCAAGAGGCTGGAGAGATAAACTGTGGAATGATGGAATACTGCTCAGCAATAAAGAGAAAAGAATTATTGATAAATGCAACAATGTAGATGAATCTCAAAATATGCTAAGAGAAGAAAGCTACAGTAGACATGTATGTTAACAACTGAGGAGGGTCAGAGATTTTACCCTATTTGGAAGCTAATCAGATAGCCTGCTACCTTTTCATGGATACTGGTAGAAGACGCAGGACTCCTGGGTTGGTGCATTATTCACAGCAATAGCACAGGCCCTACAGGGTGCTGGGAAGAGCCAGGTGATACCTGTACATGCACTAGAGACCCTGAGCATGTGGAACCTGTGTCCTTTGTTGTGGGCAGTGAGCATGCCTGCTCTTTGCTGGTGAGGCACACACTATCTCATTTCCAAAGCCACTCACTATACAAACGTCCTTGAGAGTCTGGGACAAAGGCCATCAGTGCCTCTGATAGGAAGATGTGCTAAAATGTGAGCAATTTCAACACTGCATGATTCCACTTAGATAAGATTCTGGAGGAGGCACATTGTTTTTCTTAGGTAGTGGCAAGCTCTGCATCTTAATAGGGTTTTTGGTTATGTAGGTGCATGCATGTGTCACAACTCAGTGAAAATACACTTAAGATTTGTACATTTTTGGTAGGTAAATTTTATATCAAAAGAAAAAAGTGTAAAAAAATACTAATTCTAATTAATGATAGGTATGCCTAAGTACTTAGAGGAGAAATGTATTATCTACAATTTACTTTGAAAAGTGCCCCAATTAAATAGGATTAACAGATTGATAAAGAGATGCTTAATAGATGGATAACTACACACAAAGTAAGAATAGTAACATGGTAAGGGTAGAATCCAGATGGTGTGCATACAGAGGGTTGGTATAAAATTCTTTCAGCTTTCTGTGTGAAAATGTTTGTAATTAAAATGTTGCAGAAAACAATGGGACTCTAAAAGAATAAGAACAAAACATGATAGGACATGAGGAGATGGCCTTTCTAAATTAGACAACAATGAAAACCATAAAAAAAACCTGATAGAGATGACTGCATAGTAAGTTTTTTCACTTGTACATATGCAAAACACACTCTCCCCTCCATACATATTTAGTCAAATAGTGGAAATAAAGAGTTCTCATAAATCAAAAAGAAAAAAATGAATGTAAATTAAAAAAAAAAACGAGCATGGGTCACAAACAGGCAATTCACAAAAAAGGAATGCAAAAAGTAATACTCCATTAGAAACAAGATAGGCAGCATCACTAGTAATCAAAGAGATGCCAATT
The DNA here is from genome assembly GCA_004026885.1 of Lyroderma lyra. Classification (NCBI taxonomy): domain Eukaryota; kingdom Metazoa; phylum Chordata; class Mammalia; order Chiroptera; family Megadermatidae; genus Lyroderma; species Lyroderma lyra. The sequence goes on from PVJL010004638.1 coordinate 107,719, forward strand.
AAAACATGAATAAGGTGCTATTTTTGCCTACTTAGTTGTCAAAGAACTTTTAAATTATCACACCCAGTGTTGCTGCAGCTCCGAAGCTGATTTAACTGGCCAGGCTGCATGCACTTAGCAGCCAGCTAAATGACCTTAGGCAGGCGGGGGAGGGGGGCTCAACCTCTCTGTGTCTCAATGTTCTCACCCATAATGTTGGAAAAATAATCGTATGTATTCAGTTAACACACTGCATTACAACAGTGTATCTGGGCACAGAGAATATGACCATAGTCTCCAACAAAACCAAAAACAAAAATTAAAAAAGCCCAGTATGCAGATTTGGGGGAAGGTCAGAGCACAGAACCAACAGGGTCCCAATCATGAACTCACCGCGGGAGGGACCCTGTCCTATGGTGAAAAAGTACCCCAGGTGCCCTTCAGATAAACATACTCGCGTGGCTAATTCGCCGAGGACCGTAAATATAAAACTGCCAGGAGGGAAACCTCTACAGCAGCTAGCAGGAAGCAACGCGCATCCCCAAGCAGTCTTCTCAAAGTCACACTCCCATTTTCTCCCTTCACAAGCAGATAGACCAAAAATCATCAAATTCATTTCAGCCCAAGACTTTTCTACCATCGTGGCAAGTTTTAAAAAATACAACGACATAAAAGAAGATACTTTAAAAGCTGGGTTTTAAAGGTTTTAGCAACCTCTCAGCCCTAGAGCGATCCTGGGACCATTTGCAGAAACATCATTTCCCTACGACCATAGTGGCTTTGGGCACCCACTGCCGGGTCTGCAAGGCCGGTTCCTCCTACCTGGCTCAGGGCAGGGCACACACCTGGTCGGGGAACCTGAGTGCTCAGTTAGACTCATCTTCTCTCTTCCCTGCCAATGTCTGAGCTGCTTTCCATTGCACTTTGCCTTTTTTCTACAACTTAATGACATATGTTTCTGTCACTTTTGATTTTAAGATTACCCCAGTTATGAAATGTCAGTCTCGATCTGAGTCAGCCGCCCCCCTGGCATCAGAGACGGGCTCCCTGGACTATTTCCCAGGGCTTCACACAGGCAGCGGGGACCATGGCCTGCCTCTGAGACTCCTTCTCTCCCATCAGCATGTTATGGTGCCTAAGTGACCAGAGACAACTCCCAATGTTGACCAACCATCCTTCTATACGAAGATTTCTGTTCCGTCTTTTCACCTCCTACCCCAACCCTGGAGGAGCTGGGTTTGGGTGGGGGTGCTTTTCTCTAGGTGATAATCATGTTCCCTCCAGGTTCCACCTCCAAGGGCACCAATGTCACCCCACAACTCCTCCCTCCGCGATTTCCTACTCCCAGAACAGCCACAAGAATTACAGCATCTCTCCCACATCCTCCCAGAGCCTTGGAGAGTGGATGAGGTGAGGGGTGGTTGGCACCATCTTCTTCTCAGCCCCCCACATCTTTGTTGGCATAGGCTCTTTTGATGGGTCTCTCTAGAACAGGTGCAAGCACCAGCCTCTATGCTTATATGCTCTGCCCAAATCCCCAGAACCTCCAACCCCTCACCCCTGGTCCCCAAGCAGCACGTGAAGAGCTCTTCCCAGTCACTCTCCTGGCAGACACACTGAAATGGGTCTGCAGGGTGAGTGAAAAACCACGTGCCAGTCTTCCCTTGTGGAAAGCACCACCCGTCTCAGAGAGTGAAGTCTTCTCCAGGAGCCCACTAGCCTCACGGGGCTCTGAAGAAGAAAACATTCCCTCTGTCCTGCCTCCCAGGGGTCTGTTCAGGGTTAGGAGGTCTGTGGGCAGACTCTGCAGCTCCTCGGTCAGCTGCTTAGGGAGGGGAGGGGTGGGGCGGGACTGCGCATGTCTAGTCCCAGCCGTAGTGGCTCATGGGATCCTTAGCACCTTGTGTTTTGAACTTTAAGACTGAACTGTACATCAGAACAATGTGAAAATTTCCACTTGATATTCCTTGTGACATGTATATTTCTTCCAGAAATTTAGACAAATGAGTTTAAATGAATCGGTATAGATGATCTATGGGAGAAAAACCAGATTTTCAAAATGCTATAAAAGAAATGGGCTGTATCTTAATTGCGATGAAGGGTAAGTAGTATTATTAACTTTAAACAAAGACAAAGACACTGAATCAGACCCTTAGGCCTCTCTGGTGACTCTACTGATGGATTTGCCCTGCCCAGCGGATGAGTCAGTCAAAGTAATGGGAAATCAAGTACAGGCAGGTGTGGCCTTTACGAAACATTGAGGCCTTTACTTGATCTGACCACCAGAGATGAGACCAAAATTGATTTCGGTGACTTTGAGGAGATTTGAAGAAGAGAAGAGAGACTGCCCTTTGGTTAGAAAAGAACAGCCATGGTAAAATCTTTGGCTTCGGGCATCAAGTAGCACAAGTGTTACCTTTTTCAGTATTAATAGTAGCTCCTTTTATTTTATTTTATTTGGACTGAATTGTTCTAAAACATTCATTTACTGCTTTACAGTCCTAGACAGAGTATGCTGATCATATCACACTATCCTTAATTACCCAAGGTCATCATTACAAATCCCAATTGGTGTTCTAGGATATAATATAAAGACACACTCAAAAACCATTCGACATGAGCGAGCTCTTTGCCCCATACACTAAACAACCTCCAAACTCACTGCTTTCTGAATTGTTAGTGAGAGACTTTTCTGACAATTTCCTTACGGTCTGTCCAATGAATGACCTTTCTTGCTGCTGCATACTGTCCATTAGCAGTTCTTATAGTCTGAGGGACCTGGTCTCTAAGCTTGGAAACTAGACAACCATGTTCCTTTGGACTACATGAAAACCAAGAGTAAATAAATTATGAGAATGGGTCTGAGCAGATCTCCATGAAACAAGTGCATTACCTTCCCTGCAGGTGACATCACGGTTTGCTGTTCAGGGACCATTTATGGTTATTTCTTGGTTCTTGGCTGTGTTCAGGATAGGTGTTTGAGTAAGTAATGCTGAACCATGGTTTCTAGACAGAAATTGGGTGTCATGAGGAAGCATTAATTCTATTATCACTGGGTCATTATTTCCATTTAAAATCTGTCAAGAGATGAAAATAGTCAGTGTCTCTTTGAAAATGCCTTAATGTTACCAAAGAGTCAGTTACTTACTTACCTGGCCCATATCTTGAAATTAATTCCTAAAGCTATTTCTACTATGCAGGCTGTCCCTGGAGCCACACTTTAAAGGATGCTATTTCTAGCTTGAGCACAGTCGTTCAAGAAAGTATCCTGGGGTTTTCAGTTCAAAAAAATCAAATTAGTACAGCTGGGTCGATTACCAAAAGCCATTAGAGGACTCTGGTTGCCTTTTTAACAGCTCCCTGCTCTCCTGCCGTGGAATTATGGATGTTCAGTGTGAGAGCCTTTTTTTCTGAATTGCTTTTGACACAGGCTGCAGGCAGGCAAGCATGCAGGTTGAAGCTCATCCAGAATCAAAGTTATATGACTACGCTTATCTAGGTTTCAAAAGTCAAAAGGAAAGTTTCATTTTGGCTCAAGACACACATTCTGCTCTGACCCATGTCAAGGATATTCACTTATTTTTCAGGGCTTTTGATAACCTATATCAATGTTATTAATAAATTGTGGGTCCCTGGATAATAAAAAATGATCACTGAAGTCTCTGTTATTATATTTTCAGATTTCTTAAGAATTATTTTCTATCAGATTTACTATGTATGGGTTGAATTGTGCCCCCACCCCAAATTTATATGTTGAAGTCCTAAACCCCAATATCGCAGAACGTGAGCTGAGATAGGGTTTTCAAAAGGGTAATTAAGTTAACATGAGGTCATTAGATTGGACCCTAATATGACTGGTGTCCTTATAAGAAGAGATTAGAATAGGCAGACACAGAGGAAGGACTACGGGAAGACACAGGGAGAAGACTGTTATCTACAAGCAAGGACAGAGACCTTGGAAGGAACCAAATCTGCTGACTCCTTGATCTTTGACTTTCAGCGTTCGGAACTGTGAAAAAATAAATTTCTGTTGTTTAAGACACCCGTCTTTGTTACAGCAGCCCTAGCAAACTAATATGAGGATTCGCTGGTTAAAAATCCATCTAAGCCAAAAAGGTACAAGAAAGCTCATAACCACACATGGGGCCGTGGTTCTACGGAGGGCATTGGAGTTACAATCTGAGCACCTTTCTGTTCTAATTGGCCCTGTTTAGGTATCAGTTATAGGTAGAATTGGCACCACCCATGACTGGTCCACAAGAAAGTTACTCTTTGAATAAAGGTGTTCTCTGTCCTATTCCAAACATGCAGCATTGTCCTCACTCACGCTGAACTCATTTCTCATCTGGAGCCCAAGGAGCTCTGGGGAATTCCAGGCTCCTGGGCCTTCGTTCCTCCTCCAGGGCCTGTGTGGCAGCTGATCTAAGCCCCGCCCTTCCGGGGGTGAACTAACTAGCCCCCCCGCCCCGTCTCCTGTATCCCTTTCCTGTCCAGTCAGAAGGGGAGACCTTCTTGTGAGACACACACGTAGGTAGGTACTGATTTCCAATGCCACGTGGTTGTCTCTCTTACTGGCCTTAACTTCGTCAGCAGAAATTAGTCAGCAATTAGTGATAGAGTCTGTCTCTACTTGCCAAAAATAAATAAATAAATAATAAAAATACATAAAAATGATCAATGTGCTAAAATGTAATTTCTGAGGAATTTAAACAAGAGAACCCTAATTTGAGACAACAAAATGTATTTTTTAACACTATATGAAGGCTGAAACAGCTGTGCATTTAGATGGAAATTGTAGAGATGAAAGATGAACTGCCCCCCTGTGAGACTAGGGAGTAAGCTGTGGGGACTTACTCCTGGAGCGGCGTGGCTCTCCACTCCAGGTGAGTTTGCTGAGGCACATTTAGAAAATTCTGATAGATCTCATTCACAGAGATCCTGAGTTAACTGGGGTAAGGTCCATTCTCCAGTATTTCAAAAACCTGTCAGGAATTTGAAGGAGGGATCCCTAATAAGAGACAGAGAGAAAGAGTGAGAGAGAGAGAGAGAGAGAGAGAGAGAGAGAGAGAGAGAGAAAGTTAATAAAAAAATAAAGGAGAGATTATGAGAGAGATTGAGAGATAGATGGAAGGAAACAAAGGATTAGTTTATTTTTTGTTCCTATGCAGGACTCAGTGTTTCCTTTGCAAGCAACATTCGGAATAAATTAGGTTTGATTACAGCTAAGAGCATCATATTAAGACCTTGGAAAAACAACCTAAATTGTATTGCAGAATGGATGTTTTCTTTAACTGTGGCATCACCATGAGACAGCTTTATAAATTACAGGGTACAGTGAGTTATTTTGATGAGATCATGGGTTTTTTACATTGGTTCCTCTGACAGGGATAATAACAGAATACCACCATGTTTATAGTTTCTACTGAAAAAACTTTTAAAGACAACCAGAATAAAATTAATGACGGTTGCATCCCTGAGGTGTGCTTTTCTATAATGAGATTGGCACTACCTTTTAAAATGAGCAACCATATTTAGATGTCAAGGTCGGCAAGATTTCATCTAGATGTAACCAATGGTCTGCTATCTAACTGCAACCCTGTATTCCTGTTATACTTCCTACTACGTAACATTCATTTGCTGACCTTGTTGAGGTCATCAAATGATAAATACTTGGAAATTAAGGCAGGATTGTAAATTATCACAAAGGACTTCTCATAATTTACTATTGTAAATTAATTTAATTTTTTCATTCTCAAATGTAATAGACAAGAAAAGCCTGGTTAAAATAGTGCCATGGCCACACAATGTTTAGTACCAGGAAGAGTAACCACAGGAAGTTGGCTGAGATGACATCAAAGTTGTTGTGGACATATTATTTGTTAGTCAATTGCAATAAAGATATTAAATGAAAATACAGCCTTAAGAAAACTATTGATGTGTCTCCTCTTTCTCCATATAAATGTCTTTCAAATTCAGTATTCTTTAAAATGAACTAATTTCCTCTCACTTCCTAAATTCTTGAGCTCAGTTAACAGCATAATTCTCCAATAAAATTAGAAACCTCCACACCATGATCAATGTGCCTCTCTTTCCCTCCCTCCCTCCATCTCTCTCTCTCTCTCTCTCTCTCTCTCTCATCCCCAATCCATTCACCCTATGTAGCCTATTTTTTCCTGGCGTCTATCCCACAACTCTCTAGCCCAACACCACTAGCTTCCTTTAGACCCGTATCATTACTTACCTGGAGAACTGCGAGTGTCTATGATGGAGTGCTAAGCCATCTCAAATGCTCAAATACTTTCAGGAATGAGACAGTTATTAAAACAACAGCAAAACATTTCCTGGTCTCACTTCCCCATCCCCAAGCCATTTTCCATAATGTACCCAGAGGTATCTTTTGAAAATAAAAATTGAGCATATTATTCCTTTACTTAAGACCTTTCGATGCTTTAAAGATATATCTCAAGTTTACATTCTAACCTTCATCCCTGTGCACACTGGATGGTTCCATTTATTTCTCAAATAAGCCATGCTCTCTCCCACCTCTTTATCTTTGTACACTCTACTTCCTCTTTCTAGAATATCCCTTAGCACTCCTTTTCTCTAATCGTAAACTCCTTCTCTATCTCCGTTTTTAAGCCTAAAATGAAATGTTACACCTGGCCAACCCAGCATCTCTGGGAATGAGTTGGTTGATCCTTCTTGTCAATGGCCCAAAAACTCTGGACAAATCCTCACTGTAAGTTATTCATTGGGCAATAGCTATTGAGCACCTACTATGTGCTAAATGCTAAGCACACAGTACCCAGTAAAAAAGGTAAGGTCCATGCTCTCATGTAACTAATATTCTAACGTGGAGAGACAGATGCTAAACAAGATGAGCAGTTACCTACAGTGATACAGGGACAAAAATCTAACTGGGATAGACTGAAGACAGAATAGGAGATGAGAAAGTGGAGAAAACTTAGCATATTTTGAGGTTTTTATTTATTTTTATGTCTTCCTTGTCCCATAGACAGTGACTTACTTAAATGAGGGCCTGGCTGAGTATTAATATCTGGCTTCTAATAAGCAATCAATAAATGTTGGATGAAAAGAAAAGAAGAAAGGAAAGAAGGAAGAAAGGAAGGGAGGGAGGGAATGAAAAGATGAAACCTTTTTATGCAGTTTTTGCTGCAACAGCTCTTGGGTAATATACCAAACTGAAGGCAGAAAGCCTAAATGCTAAAATTAGCAGCTCAAGTACTCTAACTATGATGGACTGGTACCCAACTTCTTTCTATACACCGAAGGCCAAAGCGACGGCAGCCAAGGGTGGGAGTTCAGGGGCAGTAAAGGATTTTACAGATGTTAACGGATTCAGAACCAGAATTGGAACCAGGGCACATACGATGATGGGCATGCTATATAATATCAGGGAAATTAAGAACATGAGTGCTAATTATAATACTAGAGCATGAATAATCAACAGAAAAACAGGTAAAAGTAACATTAATTGCAGCCGTTTATATAATCTCATGACCATTTATGTTTACCTTGCAGCACAATGATAATTTTTACTCACACGACATTACCATTTTTAAGATTACCTTTGTTGACTACCTTATTAAACATATTGATCCAGTGCCTGCCATGTTAAAGACATTTACCTGGGCTGTGTTAGGGGATATGTAAAAGTTTAGAGAACAGGCCCCTTCCTTTAAGAAGTTACAATCAAATGAGGGAGAAAAAAAATACCCATAATATGATGTCAAACGTGGCAGACTCTTTATAAGAGAAAATCAGTGATTACGTGAGTGGCAGGCCATATCAAGGTGGTCCCAAGGGAAATTACTCTGACAAATTTCTTCGCTCCCAGATCTTAAATTACTTTCTATTTCAGGAGATTCCCTGGCCCCATCATGTGGAGAGGGATCCAGGTTTCTCTTTGTTCATACCTGAACACCCACAAGGAGACAAAATCTAATTGTAAAACCTTCCCTTATAACCCAAAAGGCTGAGTATCTGGCCTCCAGGAGTAGACTGCAGTCACTCATTTTTCACATCATTTACATGCAAATCCCCACCTCTGGGTGGAGCCAGTGTTCTAGGAAGTCACAGGAAATGCAGACAGTCTCTGGAGATAAATGCTTACAGAAAGACCGTTACCTACACAGCCATAACACAAATTTTTAGTAAGTACCTACTGCAAACGTGACAAAAATAAGCAAATACTATATGTTTCATTATTCCAAAGGCTACTGTATAGATTTAAAAGTTTTTCAGCAATGATTATGAGAACTGGGAAATAATACAGGCCGGCAGTTCCACAGAGCTTTGTTCCTGGAGTCAGCTCTAAAATATGTATACTTCTCTGCAAAGAGCTGAACTTACCAAATGAGTTGGGCATGAAGACCAGGTTTACGTAAGGGAAGTGTTTCCCAACAATACAATATTGTTTGTTCCCAACATTTTTTTTCAACCTGTCAAGATTCTATGTCCACACAGTAGAGTTGGTTAGAATCTCTATCAGGATCTGAGCAAGGAACAGACATGTTTTTTCCCAAGAACTTTAAATCTGATATATTTATGATGCTTGGATCCATCTATCACTCTTACTCTTTAGCATTATGCTATCGGTTATATACATGAAATAAGATAAGAAAAATAAATGAGAGGAATAAGAATTGGAAAGGAGGAAAAAGAATGTCCTTATTTGTGATTGCCATATAATATCCCAAAGAATCCACAAATGATGAAAATTAATGGGAATTCAGTAAAGTTTCCAGTTAACTAGATCAAAGTATAAAAACCAATACCATTCTGCCATAATAAGAATAGAACAACTCCATGACTCTCCAAAATATTCTTGTGCTCATTTGTAGAAAACCCTTCCTCAGACTCTTAGTTCTTGGAAACCACTGATTTTCTTTCTGTAATTTCTGCTTTTTCCAAAAAAGCCATAAAAATAAAATCACATAATATGTAGCCTTTTGAATCTGGCTTCTTTCATTTAGCACAGTGCATTTAAAACTCATCCGCGTTGTTGCATGAGTTAGTAGTTTATTTATTTTTATTGCTAAGTAGTATTCCACTGCATGATGTACACAGTTTGTCTATTTACCAGTTAAAGGGCATTGGGATGTTTCCAGTTTTGTCTTGTTTTTTACAATTATGCATAAAGCTGCTATAAACACTCATATACAAATTTCGTATCTCTTGGGCAAATTTAGAAGTGAGATAGCTGACAAACTTTTCAAAAGCGATGGCCTCATTTCTATTCCTACAAACAACATAGGAGAATTCCTGTTGCTATACGTCTTCTTCGGCAGTTGGTATTGTCAGTTAGTTTTTTGTTTTAAGCCATGCTAATAAGTACATAGTGGTACCTCGTTGTTGTTTTAATTTGTATTTCCCTAATGACTAATGACTGGTTTATAGCTTTCTTTTCTTTTGATGTCTTTGATTTTTGTGTCAGGATGACACTGACTTTCTAGAAAGAATTGGGAAGTGTCCCATCCTCTTCTGTTTCCTGGAACAGAGTCTGTAAAATTGGTATTATTTATTCCTTACATGATTATTAGATTTTACCAGTGAAACCATCTGGGCCCAAAAGGTTGTGTTTGTTCCCTATAATTCTCTAATATATGTAAGGCAATCCACATTTCCTATTTCTTCCTTTGTGAGCTTTGACAGTTTATGTCTTTCCAGGAATCTGTCCATTTCATTTAATCGAATTTATGGGCATAAACCTGTTTACAGTATTTCTTTATTATTTGTTTAATGTCTCATGGATCCATAGCGATGTCTTCTTTTCCATTTCTGATATTGATAATTTGTGTCTTCTTTCTATTTTCTTGGTTAGTCTGGCTATAGGTCGATCAGTTTTATTGATCTTTCCAGAGAACCTATTTTTGGTTTCATTGATTTCCTCTGCTGTTTTGCTGTTCTCAATTTCATTTCTTAATTTTATTATTATTTTAATGCTTGCTTTGGGTTTAATTTTCTCTTTCATTTCTTAAGTTTCTTAAGGTAAAAGCTTAGATAATTGATTTGAGACATTTATTATTTTCTAGTAGAAGTATTTAACGATATAAATTGTCCTCTAAGCAATTATAGATGCATCCCACAAATTTTAATATATTGTGTTTTTATTTTCATTTAATTCAAAATATTTCTAATTTCACTTGTGACTTGCTCTTGACCCATTGATCATTTAGAAGTGTGATGTTTAATTCCAAATATTTAGAGATTTTTCAGCTATATTTCCGATATTAATTTCAAGTTTAATTCATTTATGTTTGAAGAACATAATTAGCATGACTCCAGTTTTTTACAAAGTGGTTAAGATTTGTTAAATGGCCCAGAATATTTTCATTATAGAACATTTAGAAAATTCATATAAGCAAAAACAACATCAAAAAATCTGTTGTCCAGAGATAGTTAACAGTTGATATGTATTTTTTAATTTATTCTATTATACCCCTATATACATACATATATGTGTATGTATATATACACATATATGCATGTGTGTGTGTTATAGACACACACACACATTTATAATTGTAGAATCATGCCATACAAATACTTTGTATTCTACTTTATCTGCACATATGTAAAGCAGCATAAATTGTAGTTAAGACAAAAGCTTTAAAACAACACAGCTTGAGTCCAAATCCAGGTTCCATAATTTGCTGGCTATGTGACCTTTGGTCTTTAAAATCTCTGTGCCTCATTTCTTCCCACGTAAAATGGGGATGATAATAATAGAACCTAATTCCTAGGGATTTTTAAGAGAATTCTTCGAATTCATATAAATCAACTACATAGAACAGTACCTGGCATCATCTTGGCATCATGCAAGTCCTTGCTATTTTTTTACCACTGATTTCCCTGGTTATGGTTCCAATGTAAGGACGCACCATGGTTTATTTGGCTCCTACCTTAGTAACAGGCATTTAGACATTCTCAGTCTTCTCTAGTAGAGACTCACTGGGACAAGGATCACAGGTAGGGCACAGTTGTGACTATTTTCTTCCTTAGAATGAGTTCACAGAACTGCAACTTTCATTTTGAAGGATGGGCACATTTTTAAAGGGTTTTTTAGGCTTCTGTTCAAGTCCCAGAGAAAGTTTTTGTTTTTGTTATTTTAATTGATTTACCAACCCATCAAATGCGTATTTGTCATTTTAGGAAGTATTTTCCCAAATCTTCTAAAATAATTCTTGCAGCAGTTCCAGCAGATAATAGCATTAGAACACAACTTACTAGGTTAGTTTCAAAGAGCTCTCTGAAGAAAGGACTTCATTCCGTGGGCTCAGAACTCAAACTTGCTACTTTTACAAAGGAATCCCGGAAGGATGAAAGCAGATGCCAGCCGGACACACAGGGGGCAATGTGGTACTTCACTGAGTAAGTTTTTAACTGTATTCATTCAATCTGAGAACACAATACATGATTATGAAAAAAACTGCCTTTTAGGCATTTATAGCTTTTTTAGTTAGATGTAAAGCTGCCTTCTATAGGTGTAGATCATATAGACCTTTTATGAAAGGAAAATGTTTAATAACATGTAGAGTGCCTAGAAATAGAAATTTCTCTCTATAACTTACATTATATACGGATTATATTATCATTATACCGTATATAGATATACAGTGTGTATATATTCATACACACACACACACACACACACATATAAAATGAACTGGGAAGTGTTTCCCCCATATTCATATGTACTTATACTTACATACATACGAATGTATATAAAGCAGGATGTTTCCAACCATGGATTCTTAGCTTCCTGAAAAGTCCACTTGATTCATTAAGAACAAAAAATGGAAGATTTGGAGGTAATTTCTGTCATGTTCTAACAGTGAAATCCCAAATGGCGGTATTTAGGGAGGTGAGGGATGTGCAGTAAAGAGGCCTTCGAAGTTTCACCTTAACCATCTTCCACATTAGACTCCTTTTCCCAACGTGAATAACGAATGTTTGAGAAAACTCTGGTCAGCCAGAAAATACAACCCAACTTAAGAATCTCATAATCTCAGCTAGAAAAGTGTGGTTTCTGAAACCAGGTCAGACATTCTTACATATTTAACCAAGCCATCCAGGTAAACAGCTTGAGCGTTCTTCTCACAAATCAAGATGTGCCAGAGGCTAAATTTAATCATACTGAAAGAGAGATCACTCCAGGGAAACCATTTTACCTCAGGAAAGCTGTAGCAGAACAAAAAGGCAGCCCTACTGGAGGGAAAGAATGGAAGCAATTCTATTTCCTTGCAGTGAACAAACCAGCTAAGCGAGAACAAGCTTATCTACTTTAAGGACACAGAGACCCAGAGAACTCCAAAAATGAGGCGCACAAAGTTCTTTTCATTAAAAGAGCCCTCTTTAAAAAGAATCACAAATTCTTTTAAAATGCAATTTATACTCCAAGTTTAACGTTCCTTGGGTCCGGAGTTTATGGGATTTTTCTGTAAAATTACGGTTCAAATGCACAGAATAACTAATTTAGTATATCTTCAGTGTTTCATGGGTGTGAAGGACACCAAATATACAACAGCCACAGCAACAGACAAAACCGTGCCTGTGGGTTTGAGGAGGGGATGGTCTTTTTGGAAAACAGAATGCTTAACAGAACGCTCATACCCAGCCTGAGCCTGTTCGATTCATTTCATTTCTTTCTATTTTAAATCATATTCTGCTACCACTCTTAGCTCTTTATGCCCTCTGACACGACAGGTCTTCATGTGAAAAATACATCTAACTTTTTGCCATTTTTAATTTAGTCAAATAAAAGATCTCATTGATACAAGTTGGTAATAATAGTTTATCAAAATGTTTGCACTGTGCTTCTTTCAGAAGAGTGTATGTTAGCAGAAACAGTGAAAAATACTCATATGTCAACTTCTCATATAATTTATACATCTTAAGACTAAATACGAAGAGAGATTTCAAAACTCATTTGTTTTAGACCAGCAAAGAACAGCACCAGCAAACACCTTCTCGTTTCAAAGTGCTTTTCTATTACTGACCACTTTATCTGCACAGTGTTCCATGAGCTGGTTCAGTCTAATCCCCGTTTTAGGGATGAGCACATCTGGGTACACGCGATGGTAGTAATCTGCCGTAGGCCACAGAATGAAGGCAATGGACTATGGCCACAGCCAATGAGGATGTGAATCCTGATCCTACCTCTTCCGCAGTTTGTTGGGATGAACTGCCTTTACTTTCTAAAAAAACACATACATATACACATATTTTTTATATCGAGCTACAGTTAATATTGACTTTGCACATATAGGTATGAAACAGGCTGACCAGGTGTACCATTTTAAATGGGATAGAAGACAATGATACTGTCTCATTTCAAACAGCATGTGTGGTCAGCCTACTCTCACTGGGCTAAATTCAAGGTGTCAGGAGGCTGACCATATGTACCATTTGAAATGGGACAGTACCATTGCTTTCTGTCCTGTTTAAAATGGTCCATATGGTTACCCTAGTATGAAACAAACCACCAGCTGTTCCATTGAGACAGATAGCACAGCAGAGTAAAAGGAAACTAGGACTTTAAAGTCAAGTAGACCAATTTACATCTTGGTTTTGCCACTTACAAGCTATATACCCCCTCTCTGAGTGCCATTGTTTCATTTGTAAAGTGGGGCCAATAGCATTATCTTCACCGAGAGGTAATGAGATGACAGAGCAAATGTGAGCTTAGTAATTGGTACACAGGAGATGCCTGACTTTCTGTTCTCTTCTTCCTTCCCCATCTCATTAGCAAATACAGAAGGTGGCAAATATAAATATAAATCATTGTCCTTTACTACTTACCCCAAACAATGACAACTTACAAGTTTGAGAATCAAACCACAGATAGCACAGAACAGGGCTAAGCTGGGTACTCACAATCGTTAGATAAGCTGCTCACAAATGGCGAAATACACAGGTGTGGTAATCCCCTTGTCCCTGTCATTACCTACTCTGTCCAAAAGGTTGATGATGGTGCCATTTGCCAACAGGTGGGCAGTGGGAGAGGCGAGCTGTTATGAACTAGACTAATCCAATACCAGATCATTGTTCCTCCATATAATTAGGTGTTGAATTTGTGCACAACTCCCTTCCTGAAACACCTCTTTCCCATGGACATTAAACTTAGCATAGGCAAGCTACTCTCATACTTCTTTACTTATTAGCATTAGCCTCCAAAACTACTTAGAAAATTCTTTGTCATTCACTCTAAAGAGACTCACTCTAAGAACCTGAAACTATTAAGATATCTTTTCAAACCACTTTCATACTTTTTCAATACTCCCTATTGTCACACTTTGCCATTTAGAAAACAAGAGCCTCAAAGGGCACATGTCCTTTTTCAAAAGGACAGACTGAGTCTTGTCTCTATAAAACGGAACCCGGGCATGATGCTGTGAGCCACAGATTCCCAAAGATACTTGGGGTTTCCTGCTGGAACTGTCCACTGCCGCCATCCAAGGTCCCAACAATAGGACACTGATCCCAAATATTTCTCCTCACCTTTTTTCCAGCCCACGGGACTGAGAAATAGTTCAAAACATTTTTTTAATGTGAAGTAATGTAGAAATCCAAAATTTCACTGCATGATCTTGAACAAGTGTTCTAACTTCCCAACTACATAGACATGGGTAGCCAGTTTGGCATCTTAACCACCACTCCATGGTTTCCTATCAAAAAGACAGTCTGGTGTATGGAAACCTCTGAACAAGGAGTTGAAATGTCTGGGTCTAGTCCTAGTTCTGATAACATTTGTGTGGGACCTTGACTTATATGGCTTCAGTTTCTCCCATTTATACTGTAGAAGTCAGTGGCAAGATCTGTGATTCTGATGAACGCTGGACTGTTGCCCCAGGAAACTGGTCGCCATCACAAAAAGGGGCATGAAATACCAGGAGATATCTCGGCCCACAGGGTGGATGGGCCACCCCTCTCCAGGACACTATGGCTACTGTCCTCAGGTATCCTGACGAAAAGGGTTGTCTCCCTACCCACTGATGCCTGTTGCAGGAGAAAAGGAAGAATGGATTAAGGGGAAAGAAGCATGAGAAGGCCAAGGTGACAAGATGACCACATTATTAGCTAGATAAACTCTGCCTCCATGTAAACGTAGGCCTCTGTGCAAAGAAAAAGTTCACTTCTGTGGCCCTGTATGTATTTACACAGGAAGTCAGCCAAAATGTCTCGTCTAGTGTTGATGTTATCTGCATGAATGACAGAGAGAGAGCGAGCCTGCCCAGCAGTTATGTCCTACCTAGGAATTAATGCAGCTCACTCTGCACACAAATTGCCCAACAGCCTTCTTGCAGCAGAGAGAACGTAAGATGTGCTCCATGGTGGGGGCCTCATCCTGATGAGGGCCAGGCAGCAGTGGCCTCTGTAAAAGCAGCAGGTCATCAGCAGCACAAAGAAAAAAAGATAAAGAATAAGGGATAGTTCTGCATTGCCTACTAATTAGGCAATATTACACCTAACTCATAAATTGTTCTGAGAATTAAATGAGTGAATATATGCACAGGATAGTGCCTGGCACTAAGATAGCACTAATAAATGCTAGCTATTAGTGCCAGAAAACTGATTTACAAAGAAAAAAAAAACACCTACTGGAATTCAATCCAACAATATGTTCAGAATACAGATGGAACCAGAAAAAAATTTTATTTGACTCACTAAGTGGAGAAGGTCAGGAACTAGAAAATACAGGAAGTCCTAATTCATTTATTTAGCACAATAAGAAGTGCTCATTTAATGCATTTACAGTTATTATCATAAAACCCAAGGCTAGTTATATACTAGCTGTGCTGGTTCTCAGTCTGACCACACCCTACCCAGATCCATCCTCTGCCTTTCTCTGCTCTGCTGCGCATCCCAGAAAGCTGACCTCTATCCTGTGGGCTCCCTCCATCACTTACTCCTTACTAGGTCTGGACAATGGGAGGTTCCAGCAAGAGATGGACGTAGCTGTGTGCACTCCTGCACGGCTACCGCCTCTGTTGAATCGCCCCACTCCCATGACCCCAGCTCTCTCAGGGTTTAGGTAACACCCTTCCCTCCCTTTCTCTCCTCAGGCCAAGGGGTTACAACAGCTTTCCCCTGTGACCAGATTCTTGATATTTCACCATCCCTTGCTGGTCCCCTTACCTCTGTCCACACCTCTGCAAATAGTCCATTACACTTTCTTTAGTTAAATCCTTTTGACTGTGGCATCTGTTTCCTACTGAACACTAACTGAAACACTGTTACTTTCTTATCTAGGTGCTTCCTTGAATTCAGTCTTTTCTCCCCAACTACAAGTTAGCAGGCTTGCCTTCTTTCATGCTTCATCTCTTCCAGCTCAGTCTCCAACTCCCACCTTAAAAACAGGAAGCAGTGTGTTCAGGGCACAAAAAGTATGGCTGACATGCCCTGTGCTCCATTCGATCCCATATTTCCCCCAAATGAAGGCACCATTAACTAAAGAAATCATCTCTACAACTTGATGTGCCTGTTGCAATGAGTCTGTGCTTCACACCCAAGTTGTTCTAGATAGATTAGACCAAGTGCTCTGAACGGCAATGTCAGCACTGAATCAACTATGAATTCTGCCACAATAATTGGTTACTAATAATAACTGCCTATGCATGTTATAGATATTATGTCTATCTATAAAATAATTTAGAAAACATCCAAGTTTTGTCAAAAGTGTCACTGTCTTAGTGTGTCATGTTTTTATTTATTACATATTTGTTGAAGTCTACCATGTGGCAGGCAAGCCCTGTGCCAAAGACAGGGGATACAGCAGTAAAGAAGAGAGAAAAATGGTCTCTGCCTTCAAAGTGTTTATAGTGTGATGGTAAGGACAATTTTGACTAAGTTTGCAAGAATGATGAGTGTCAATGAAGAAGAGATTCAGATGCTATTTAAGCATATGACAGGGGACCCAACTTAACCCTGCATAGTCAAGGAAGGCTTCTCTGAGGAAGCAAAGCTGGAAAGACTGGCATTGGCTAGGGGATGATGGAACAAAATGTGCAGAGGCCAAGAGATGGGAAAGATGATTCCATGTTCAAGGAGTTGAAGTAGACCGAGTGGTAGAGTAGAACAAGAACAACACAAAGCTGTAGATGTGGGCAGGATAGTGCAGGACTCTGAAGCCAAATTAAGAATGTGGATTTTATCTTAAGGCCAATGGGAAGCTCATGAAGGGCTTTAAGAAGGAGAGAGTCATGAGATTCTGAAAAGATCTCTCTGGCTGCAGTAGAAAAGCTAGATCAGGGGAGTTCCCTGGTGGTGTAGTGGCTTAAGGCTTCGGCGCTGGCGCTGTCAGTGCTGCGGCCTGGGTTCGATTCCCAGCCAGGGAGCTACCCACATACCAAAAAGCAAAAAAAAAAAAAAAAAAAAAAAAAAAAAAAAAAAAAAAAAAAAAAAAAAAAAAAAAAAAAAAAAAAAAAAAAAAAAAAAAAAAAAAAAAAAA